>CAUYQV010087221.1:0-91135 GCA_963574575.1 Galagoides demidoff | reverse complement strand
ATCCCCAGCCCGGGCCCGCCAAACATCAATGATGGCTGCAACCAAAAAAATTGGCCAGGCATTGTGGCGGGTGCCTGTGGTCCCAGCTACTTGGGAGGCAGAGGCAGGAGACTCGCTTGAGCCCAGAAGTTGGAGGTTGCTATGAGCTGTGATGCCATGGCACTCTACCCAGGGGGATAGCTTGAGGCTCCCTCTCAAAAAAAAAAAAAAAATTCAGTTTTATCTAGGCCATTAAAGAATTCGTTATTTCACTTTAAAAATACAACTTGTATTTTATCATTTATTTTGATTATTTACTTTATGGAGTAATTTCCATTATTTGTGCTCTGATCTTTCTTTCTAAGAAGGATATCCGATCATCCTGTATGTTTTGGTGCTGTTTTAGCTACTCCAGGTGATTCTTTTGTTTGTTTTACTTTAAGCATACTCATGATAGAATTCATTCATTGACTTATAACACCATTTAATTAAAAGTAATATTTATTAATAGTCATAAGTTTAAAAGTTTTTTAAAAAATTAAGTGATTTTTCATCTTTTGAAGTAAATAAAATGAAAAAATGAAAATTCCTCTTTTCAACCCCTAATTCTACTCTTAAAATTAACTAGTATTGTACACTGTAGAAAAAAATATGCTAATTAAAATATCCACACATAAGAGGGCTTTAAAAAACTTGTTGTCAATTGTGAGTTTGCTTTTTATACCAGATAGGAATCATATTGTGCAGGGGGCCATGAAGTTCATGTGCAATTATGACCACCCTGTACATTTTAAATAATAAAAAAGAATGATCATACAGTCATACAGTGGGAATATTATTCTGGATGAAAAGACATTTCAGTGTGATTTGGGGTCCTCACACTGTGCCTGGAGACGGTTCTCTGAGCGAGTGTCCCTGCTGGCTGCACCCCCACCCAGTCCTGCTTCCTGTTCACGCAGACTCCCCGAGGGCTGAGGACGAGCTCCCTCGGTGGCAACACATCACCATAGGACTTTGCTTTTGTCTTTTACCCTTAACTAAGAGTCATACTGTATGAAAATCTACTGTAATTTGTGAAAAGCTTCTGTATCCTCATAGTTTATTTTTGTGTTCACTTATTTATTCAGAAAAATGAAGAAGCTGGATAGGCTCTGGGGATATAAAAGTTGAGCGAGATAAAATGCCAGGCCTCACAGTATGGTGGGTGATTCACACACACACACACACACACACACACACACACACACAAAAAACCCAAGTAATTTTAATGTGTTACAGGTAGCCCAAAAATAGAGATATGAGCAGGGCCCCTTGGAGGGCTTATGTTGCACAGACACACTTGATCCTCAGAAGTACTAACATCATAGAAGAACCCGTGGATTTCTGGAAGTGTCTAATCTACATTATAAGACAAGTCACCTCTTAACAAATTTATATAACTGCTCTAGGAATTCTCATCAACTCAAAATCCAGGGATTTTAAAAACTACGTATCAGTCTTCATTAGAATTAGGTATTAAAGAAGGCTAATTAGGTTTCCTTGGGTTTTTTAAAAAATAAAGTATTCTTATCATTGCACAATAAAATTGTTCACTATAATTTGAGAAAACTTTTCTCATGCATTCATTGTGGATTTGTGCAGTCATTGCCAAGTCTGCAAGATTTTAACCGGGGACAACATGCTTCATCATGACCATCGCCCGTTGCTTTCATCAGTTAAATTCGGTCAGTTCCAACCATTAACAAAGCTAAATTTAACAAAATATTTAGGTCATTTGTGATCAGATGGGACTTTGCCCAATGAGGAAAGAAAAATGGTATTATCCCCTGGAAGTCACTATCAATTTCCTGGTGTAACAGGGTCATTTGTGGGTTGAACATATAACTGATCATTCAGTACTGAACATCTCTGATAAGGAAAATGTCCGTTCTTAGTAATCACAGTGGCACATGGAACAACAGACATAAAGGAGACTGCCAAGGTGTACCGGGGTCTGAGCACTCTAGTCACACCACACGACCACTTTTAAAAACCCAAAAGAATCCCTAAAGAAATGGAGGTGGAGAGATGGCAGATAAGGGATATGAGTGTTGATCTTCTCTGTTTTCCAGCTTTTAGATACTGGAAATTTTTTTTTCTTGTATTCATACAAATTAGAAAATTAGTATGACAATGACAGGAACTCCATTAGAAATAGACTGAGACTTGGGGAAAAAAGCCTAGGCCAAGAAGTAAATTTCACTTGGCAAAGTTATGCATATCATTGCTACATGCTCTGTTCCACACCGGAACCTGCTCTGAGGGACTCATTTTGTATGAGGAAGTCAGTAATTCAGAAAATGAAATTTCAAAGACAGTTGTCACAGTTGGCAAAAGAGTGGTGAGTCTTCCAGGAAAATTTCCTTTTCTTATGCAACAAACAGCTAACCTTCAAGAAGGAAACTCATTGAGAAGTGTGAAAGATACTGTACTTTTTCTTTAGAAACCCACACATAATTTGGAACCTACAAGAGGGCTCATAATGGACATTCAGTAACTGCTCTTGGGCACTGTGGGTACAGAACATCAACACCCAGAAACTCACAGAAACAGAAATCAAGTTTTGTTGGCAAGTTTTTGTCTAGCAGCTGATAGCACTGACGCACAGAGCCTACTCCTAATTTCGTGTTCGCCTCTAGAGCAATGTCCTTCCAAATCTGTGATGCTTGGTCAGTCAGTCCCTGCAGGTCTACAGGGAAGCGCACAGTCTGAGGAAGGGAAGCCTCTCACCCCTGTCAGTCTAAACCTGGCTCTCCCCGACCATCAGTGCCACCCCTGGGTAAATCGCTGTGTTGTGGGGTCCCACGCGTTCAATAACATCCACTTTCTATGCAATTAGGAGGGAAAAGTGAACATGATTTTAAAAAACTAATTATTTTCTACCCAAATTATCTTCTTACTTCATGAATTTGTAAACTTTTAATAATTCAAAATTAAACTTTTTTATTTCCCTCTATATGGGAAATGTGTAGAAAGATAAAAACAAAATTTCTAACTGAGATCACCATTAAAGAAGAGTTGGGGGCGGTGCAGAAGAGGAATGTGGAGAGGAGAACTGTGTCCCTGTGTTTAATGAGGTTCTGCGCTGGTTGATGCTTTCACAGAACGGTGACTAAAACAATCCTTCTCAAACTTCAGTGTGCTACAAATCACCAGGCTCTTGTGAAATTCAGAGTCAGCATCAGATTCCACAGGTCTAGGGAGCATTCTGAGACTCTGCATTTTTAAGCGAGTTCTCAGAGGAGGACTGCTGGTCATCTGTGAGACACACCTTGAGTGGCAAGGAACTAGGAGATTTGAAAATGTAATGTATGGTCTTTCCTTTAAACTTACCTCATGGTGCAAATAATGTATAAAATACCATTGGGAAAAATGTTAAAACATGCATAACAAAAACAGAGACATTTAAAAGTGCTGATTTACATGTTCAGGAAATTGTTTATCTTCACTGCAATGTCAAAAATAAAGCATTTCTTCACCCGGGCCTAGGCTTTCTCTGCTCCTTAGTTATCTGTCTGTGCGGTGCCTACACCTCCACCCTCTTGTTACCTCTGGAAAAAAAAATGTATTCCCTTGATACCTACCCAAGGCATCCCTGAGAATTGGATTAAGATTCAACTCTGGTAACTACATCCTATGCATTTTTCCATAGTAAGTTATTTTCTGAAAGACTGCGATTCTGAGGAATGAAGGGATTTTTGCCAATCACAAATGTCTCTTCCTCTGACTTGGCAGAATGCGGTGTTCGTCATGGATAGACTGTCCTGGGTCTGAAGCAGTGGGTACGCTTATTTCATATTGCTTTATGGTAATATAATGCATGATCCCGCAATCCTACTGTGGGGCCTTTATTCAAAGGAGAGGAATTCAGTGTTCAAGGATCTCTGGCTCCCCATGTTTACTGGGGCACTTTTCACAGCAATCAAGATACAAATCAGCCTAGTGTCCAATCACAGATGAATTGATAAAGAAAATTAGGTGAACATATATGTCAGAATACTATTTGGCCATAAAAAATAAAATCCTGCCATTTGCAGCAAAGTGGATGGAACTGGAGGACATCATATTAAGTGAAGTCAGACAGGAACAGAAAGTCAAGCAGCACACATCTTAACTCACATGTGGAAGGTAAAGCAAGTTGACTCAGGGAAGGGACAGAAGGACAGAGGACAGTAGAGCTGGGAAGGACGGGGGAAGCGAGGGGTGGAAGGAGATTGCTGAAGAACACAGAATTACAGCTAGACGGGAGGAACAGGGCTAGCATGCCACACACCATAGGATGAGTCTAGTTAACAATGATATACAGGGTGTCCGTAAAGTTTGTGTGCAATTTAAAATAGTTGACTATGTCGTTTCAAAGAGCTGGAAGGAGATTAAATATTCCCATCACCGAGAAATGATAAATGTTTGAGATGATGGGTGTGCTAATTGCCCTGATCTGATCACTGTACATTCTATGTGTTGAAACTTCACTGTGTACTCCCTAAATATGTACACTCATCATATCAGTTATAAACTAGAAAAAAAAGAAAAGAAAAGAACAAGGGTTGATGCCGACATGGAGATGGTGGAAAGCCTGTGCTCTGGGGGTGGGAGTGTAAATGGAAACTACACGATGGATCTCAGAAGCTGAAAGTAGAATAATTTTATGGGTCAGCAATGCAATTCTGGATCTATACTCCAAATGATTGAAATAGATGTTTACGCCCCATGGTGATACAAGCATTACTCACATTAGCCAAAGGAGGAAGCAATCCAAACACCCATCCATGGATGAAGGGGTAAACAAAATGTGCTGTGTACGGGAAATGGAATATTATCTATCTTTGAAAAATAAATTAAATTCCAACACATGCTTCGGGATAGATGATCCTTAAGAGTGGATGCCCCGTCAAGCAAAGTAGATCAATCACTGTGTGATTCCACTTGTATGAAGCACCAAGAGGGGCCAGATGCATGGGATGAAATGGGGTGGTGGTGGGCAAGGACTGTGGGTGCAGATCTGAGACTATTGCTTAGTGGGTAGAGAGGTCTCTTTTGCAAAATAAAAATGAGGAGTTGGATGTTAGCGATGGTTGTACAATTATGTCACTGTACTTAATGAACACTTAAAATGGATAAAATGATGAATTTTATAATATACGTATTTCACTACAATTTTTTAAAAAGGAAGTTATTGACTTTAAGTATGACAATAAACTAATAGTAAAGGTCTAAAAACAGGATGTGATTAAAGTCACCATTTTGTAAGAATCAAATCAATCCTTAAACAATGATTTAAAGATACATATATCGTAATGGATACATGATTTATTCAACACAAATGACATTATAAAAATACCTAAATAAAGCATGAGAATTTCATGTTAGTAATTGGGAAGAACTTTATAAATCCAAAATAAATCCTAATAGTCATTTAGGGTGAAATAAAAGACAAAAAGTTTCTGGATAAAGAGGCGGGAGCCATGACTGGACCACAGGCCTGGCACGGACAGAGCCGAGTTTCTCCCCAAGTTGAAGACAGGAGGAGGAGACGTCTGTGAACTGGACCCCGCTGGAACCTTGGCCGAGGTGGACGGCAGCAGAGAGACTGGAAAGAGAAAAGCAGGAATGACAGAGACCCCAAGACAGGGAGGTGCTTGCATAAAGCTGGTGCAAAAGGTAATCAGGATGTGGAAATGAAAACAGGGCAATGTGTCCCCTCTCTGACCTACGGCAACAGTAAAGGGACCCTCCCCCCCAGGGTGATAGGGTTATAAAATTCCAGAGTGCTTTTATCTGAGGAGATTCAGGTTCAAATTTTGGCTTTTCTTGGAAGTAAAGGATATGAACCCCCTGCCCCTTTATGAACACAGTGATGGGGGTACAAGGGGGGTGCAGAGCAAGAATGTTTCTGGAGAGGGAGAGCAGGCAGGCAAACTGGGGAGAGGAGACAGCAGCCTGGACTCTCGATACACCACAGCAGTGGGAGATTGCACAGAGACTCGTGGAAACCCAGGTACAATTTTAACAAGTAGAAGTTATTTGGGGATTTAATTTCTAAATATCTGATAAGGTAAGTGAATTACAGAAGTCCAGAGCACAGAGCATCTGATGGGATGAGGTGGCTGGAATGTGGAGGGGCTGGTCATATTTGGGCAAGATTGGAAACGCTGAGAAGTGAGAGGAGGGGCTGTAGGTGAGAGAAGGCCAAACACAGGGGTGTGGAGACATGATGATGAAATTCCAAAATCATTTTGTCAGGGAAACAAACCCGTTACATTTTGAAGGGTGCTATTGAGGAATATGAGAACTCTGGGGGCACTCCAAGGAGGACGTGTCCTGGACGTGGGAGGTGAGAAGAACCTTGCGAGGAGCTGGGCGGCCAAGGACCTGTCGGTGGCCGTGATCTGAAGTCCTTGCCCCAGGCAGGTGAGGGAGGTGACGAGCCACCAGCAGGAAGGGGACCAGGAAGACAGCGCAGCACCAAAGGGCCTTAAGAACTGGGAATTCTCCCTTAGGAGGAGGGCAGAAGACTCAAAGGTTGGCACTACGTGCCCTGGGGCCTTGAGGCGACACTCTGCAATGCTGTCCCGTCCTCGCCCTCCTCACTCTCCTCTTTCCTGAAGGTCATGACTTCCTCTTGTTGTTCCAGAGTGTTGTGGTTTCGGTCTGTTCCAGCTCAGTGACCCTGGGGACCTTCCTGTTCCCGAGGCCTGGAAGCTCTTCAAGGATACAGGAGCTGAGTTCCTCCCTGCTCCAGCACACGCCACATGCTCACTCCCCTGGGTCTCCAACACCCAGCTGAGCAGACGAGGAGGGCAGGGACTGCGCTGTGATGCGGGCTGACCATGGGGCGGCTCGGCAGGTGCACGGGCAGCGCCCGGTGCGCTGGGCACTCACAGGCTGGGGGCGTGCTGAGTTCACTGGTTATGAGGGTTTTCTGATGACAACACATGGAAGAATATATTGTTATTTTAATTCTAGAGACAACGAAATTAAGGTTTAAAATAGTAAATTTCCACAGGTTAATGCTCCAATGACTACGCTGGGCTTGGACCAGGCCGCTTTGCTCCACACCCCTTGCAGGCAGCTTCTGTCTTTACTAAATTATACCCCACAAGACTTCCTGTGCCTTTGGTAAAGATTTGAGCAGTGAGAGGATTCTGACAAATTGCTTTATAATATTTCTGCCTTTTATCACTTAAATTTTTGTAATTGCATAGGTTACAACTGAGGTCAATTTTAGAAGTTTCCGGCATTTAATTTGTAAAGTGAGGCATAGATTTGAGTTACATTCCCTGTTGTTTGTAGAATAGTTATAGATTTAAGTAATTAGTTAAATATGCATAATATTGTTAAAAATAAATAAGAAGAAAGTGACAATAAAATAATTTGTTGACTCATCACCCAAAGATAACCAATCATCAATAAAAATACAGGGAATTGTTTTAGTTTTACAGCTTGTGTGTATGAAGTTTGTGTTTATCCCATTGCATATGGTTTAATAAGCTGCTTTTTTCCACTTTCTGTTATATCATCATTTTCTCACAGTTATTGCCAGATTAGTAACTTCCAACAAATTTTTAAGAAATTGATCCTGTTCTTCAAAGTCCAGAACATGAAATAGATAAATGTGAACTTCTTGTTGGGACAATTTTCCCTCCTGATGAGACGTTGTCCCTTTCATTCTCCAGGCTCTGTCCAGGCCCTGCGACCCCAGGTGGACGTGTGGCCCTCCTGCTCCACCGAGCCCTCTGCACAGCTACCCTGGAAGCCTCAGTGGGGTCCATCTCATGAGGCAGAGCAGCCTACTTGGCACCTTTAAAAGGCGTTGATGTTGTTTTCGGAGTGTTTGTTATTTATTTTGTCTGTATATTGATGTACTGTGCACACATGCACATGAATTGTACTGTACACTCTGACATCATGTCCTTTGCATGTATTTCTAGAAGGGTGGATGAAAACTGCTGAAAGCAGAACACAGTCTGGACAGGGTGGCCGTGTGGGGGACATGCTGCTCTGAGAGGTCCCAGGTGACCTAAAGTCATTCAGTATTCAGCAGATGTCTTAGTCCCCGTAGGATTCTATAACAAAATACATAAAATAAGTTGATTTCTTATTTGAAATGATCCTATGATCCTCACAGATGGCTCTGTTAGCTGTGTCTGCACGTCAGCTCTCTGGCGTTTCTTCTATGAGGACACCAATCCCAGTCATGAGGGCAGAGCCCTCACAACATCTCTGCCTGATGGCCCCATCTTCACATGCTATCACAATGGGAATTAAATTTTAATGTCTGACTTTTAGGGGGACCCAGCAGGCAACTGTAGCCATGGTATTGCTGAGGCACCATGTTCCAGGTGACCAGGAAAAGACAAGTGTGCCCAACTCAGACTGTCACCATATTGCCTAGATCTAGGCTCACAGTCCTCATTCCCCTCCTAACACCTAAATTTGTCCAATTATTTATTATAGCATGAGGGAGACTTTTCTAATACCAGGAGTTATTGCTTGTGAGTGACTAAAACCAGCTCTGACACGGTGGCCAGAGATAAAGTTTAGAGAAGAGAATTCAGAATTGGTGGAGATTTCAATATTAAGTACTCAGGTAGGTCTGAAGAACTTAAGACAAAACAGCCAGGGTGCCCAGATGGAACACTTTGGGCACTGTCCAGTAGCTGGGCCAAAATGTCTAAGCCTGCCTTCACCTTCAGCTTCTTCAGTAGAGGCTCACATAACCAGGAGAGAGGAGCTGATTGCCTAAGCTTGGCTTACAATAGCATGAGAATTAGGGTATGGCCAGAAATTGGTGGATACACAAGCTGTCTACTAAGATGACACACACAACAGAGGAAAGCACCATCTTTGAAAGGTGTTCAGAGAGCTATTTAAAAGTGGAAGTTTGAGGATTACACAATATAAATCCCACTTACACAGGGAAATCTCTCAATCCTTGTTCTAGTGTGTCAGTCAGTAGCTTTAATAGTCTGTAAATCATTTATATTTGATGAATTATAACAAATATTTGTGATATGTAGTTAAAGTAACTGAAGTTTCACACAGTCATCACACACAAGTTGAGACTGAAATTGCATTTATTGGCAAAGAGGATAAGTAGTTCGTTCCTAGGGGAATTTTACCATGGGGAGCAGTGAGTGTTACAGATGGGCAACAGTTACCTGAAAGTGGATGGTATAGATAACATCTACGTGTAATTTATCATCTGGTAATCATAGTATTTTTTGCTTACTTGTATTTTTCTGACTTTTTCATCAGAATGTGAGCAGGGTTTTTTTTTTTGTCCTGACATTTATACTTAGATGCTTGGAAATGCATCTTAGATCGATAAGAAATGAATTAATAAACTCTTAATTTCATTTGCTAAGTTCTTATCATACTTTACAATATTGAGTTCAATACAATTCTCTTAATCAACTCAAAATTTGGAGTGTCCTGAAATGACACATACGGTTTTGACTCACTGGCTTTTGAGCTTCAGAGAAGCAGTGCTCAGTGTAGCTCTGAGGGGCATAAGAAAACAGCCAGGGTGTCCAGCTGGACCCTGGGTCATCTTAGTAGACAGCTTGTATATCCACCAATTTCTGCCGGGAAGGCTTCGATTTGGCCAGAATACGGCCTCTTCTCAAATCTGTGAGAAAGGATAATTGAAACTATATTTTTATTTTGTATAAACCACAAAATGTGTTCTCATTCTTATACTGGGGGAGTAATTAGCGTATAACAGGTTTTTCTCTCGGAAGTCCAAGGCGCTTGAAGAAGAAACCACCCTGTGACAGGCTCAGCTTCGACGCAGGGATGCCACCCTTCCTGGTCTCTTACTTTAACAATCCTGCAGAAAATAAGCAAAAACCTCTGCAATGGTCAGTGATTTTCCAGGAATGTTGGGGAAGTTACATATGTGTGTGCGTTGTTTTCTGCAGTACTAAACTGCCCTGTACTTGAAAACTCTAATATTAGTATCTATTTGGCAAAATGTTAAAAGAAAAGGGGAAAAGTCAGTTGGATCAAACACACTTAACGAGTGTTGGACCCTATCAGAGCAGTTTGTTTATTGCTAGGATTTTCAGAGGCTTTAATTCACTATCTTGTTACAAAAAATTCTAAGACAAAAATATAGCATATATTATTTGCCAAACTTCTTGATACAGGAACCCTTTCTTTTTGACCTATCCGTTGTCTCTCCTCAAGAATACTGGGAAATTCTAGCACAAAAGGAAGAGATCTTACTGATACATCTCAGGCTTTTCATATACTTTGGTTACAAGGCCCTCATGTTCTGATGCTGGAAGTTCCACACAGGCTTTAGTTTATTTATTTATATTTACTTATTTCTGACAAAGTCTCACTCTCTTTGCCCAGGCCAGAGTGCTGTGCCCCAGCCTAGCTCACAGCAACCTCAAACTCCTGGGCTTAAGCGATCCTCCTGCCTCAGCCTCCCCAGTAGCTGGAACTACAAGTGCCACCACAGCACCTGGCCTATCACCGCACACACTGTACCTGTAGTGACTCTCTGGTGGTCTTTCCATAGTTCAAGTTTTCTATTCCCAGGCCCATGAATAATTTTCCATTGGCCATTTTGAAACAAAATGACGAACCCCCAATTTAAAGAAAGAGGCTGTTTTTTCAGGTTGAGGGTCGACAGGACACGAGCTGCTCCTTCACATTATAGCGTGGTGAGGGGTGTGGTGTGTAGAAGGAGCTTCTACACCAGCTGTGACAAAGATCTTTACAGTCCAGCTTTTTGTGTAGCCTACCAGCTGCATTATCTCACAGCTGAGAGAAATTATAATTCTGATGGTATTAAAGGTAAATCAGCAATTATCCTAGAGATGCCGACTGCCAGGCAGAGGGACTTAACTAGCACATTCTTGTTGAATGAATGAACAGACACAGGAGTAGAATAGCAGTTGAAATCCTGGGGTCACAGTCATGGAGGACAGAAGGTCAGGAAGAACGTATTTAGGACCGACTTGACTGCTTACAGAGGTCTCAGTACTCATATTGGGTCAGTTGAATTGAGTAGTTAGAAAAGTATTCTGGTTGTGATATAACAACAGTAGAACTTTACATAATATCACAGCAATGGAATTATACAATAAAATCACGTCACACAGGCGAAAGGAGTAAATTAAAGGTCATTAGTGCGCATTACATAATTTTCTCCTTTAACTATTAAAACAAAGTTATCTGGCAAATATCAAGGAGATGGTGCTGGTTCTTGTAGAAACAGTATCCACAAGGTGTCACAATACCAAACATTGTGGACATACCAGACTTTTCTCTGAAAAACCCTGTGACCTACCAGGTACATCTGGGTATTAGGTTCATAGTGCCAAGTTTTACCCCACTAGGAAGTTCAAACTTTCCGCAATTAAAATGGGGATTAATTTTGTTTAAAAATGTGTAATTTGATTAATATTTCTCACAATCACTTTAAATTCAGAAACACTATGAGAATCAAGAGTGTGCCTGCTTGGGCTGCTGAGCAGACCTGCTGTCCCCCTCTTCACGGAGAAAATGGAGGAAAAATATCTACTTAAATACACACACGCACACACACATGCTTAAGGCAATTTAAGGATTCTTGAATGTTTTTCTAATCTAAGCCGGATGTTTTCATTTTGTTGGTAGGATTTTTGCCAAAGTGGCAACGGCAGAGGCTTCATTAAAGTGCTGGGTGGTGATGGAATGAAGGCGACATTGTTGGCACCTTCCCCAGAAAGAGGGTCTTATAAAAAACTAGCCCTGATGTTTTGTCTTATGGTTCATGTGGTGTCGAATTAAAATAAAATAATTCCATCTTCATACCCTGTGTTGTAAGTAAGCTTGGGGTGGAGAGGAAGACACAGATGCCTTTGTGAGCCTAATTCATTCTCCAGTGAAAGCAGGTAAAACTAATGGCTCAATAAAGAATCAATAGGCCGCACAGAACCATCTGGAGGAACACTGGACACTCTGCTGAGAGGCCGTGGCAGAGCAACCAGGCCACTCTGGGCCTCGGCGCCTCCTGGGAAACCTACCGGAAAAGGACTTGTGTCCAGAGGCAAAAAGGAAATAAACAAACGTTTAAACACAACGATTCAACGTGGCCGAGTTATTTAATTTTCTGTTCAAGGTGATTCGAGTTTCCACTCAGGGCCAGTTTCCGAAGGCAAAGGATAATCAGAGTCTTTCGGTTTAAGGACACAGGCAGAACATGTGCTCAATCCAAAAAGAGAGCGTCGCATTTGTGTCTAGACAACTTTGGTTTCAAAAGTTAGACCTGAGGTGTGACTGGTGCACAGTTATGTGCAGAGTGCAGACGAATCACTATTCTAGATCAGTGGTTTGGACACCGCCGATGCAGCTTCATCCCCCACGTTAGGCCGCAGACGTTTTTTATCTTGCTCCTGCTAAGTTCCCACCTTGTTCAATAAATGGAGCCAGGTCAGTGGTGTCTAAACCCAGCATCCCTCACATCTGGCCTGACAGGAATTCTCTTCCTGTTGGGTTCTCGTAATGTGCTCCTCAGCACATCCTGCGTTTCTGTCAACTGCCCACCTGCTGTTTCCCAAATGTGTCTTTTTTCATCCCTCTACCTGTGCACCATTATTTCTCAAACTACAGAAACACATGTATCTTTAGGTAAAAGAAGTAACATATAATTTTTAAAAAGTGAGCTCTAGAGTAAAATATGAGTAACCTCAGTTCAGCATGAAGCCCCATATACTTGTGTAGTTGAGCAAAATGAAAAAAGTCTCACTCTGTCCCCTGGGTAGAGTGTTGTGGCATCACAGCTCACAGCAACCTCAAACATCTGGGCTCAAGTGATTCTCTTGCCTCAACCTCCCAGAATGAGGCTACAGGCACCTGCTACAACGTCCTGCTAGGTTTACTATTTTTTAGTTAAGACGGGGTCTTCCTCTTGCTCAGGCTGGCCTCAAACTCATGAGCTCAGGCCACTCACCCACTTCAGCCTCCCACGGTGCTGGGGTTACAGGTGTGAGCCACCACACCAGGCCATGAAAACAAAATCGAGTGAACCCCACGCAGACATGTCTCCGTTCCTTTGTCACTCATAAAAACTTGTATAATTTCACAAAGACTTTGCTAAATGATTGAGAGAGTTTAGGTTTAAGAGGCGTCGAACAATTGTGAAGAAAACGCTTATACCTGAGTTGATATTCTGCTGCCAGTAGTTACCATGAAACAGATATATGGGAATCTAAGCAGGGGGACAGGAGGCAAATAAGTCTTATTTAAAAAAAGACAGACTCCATTATACGGCAGGTTTGGAACAAGGAAAATAATGCCCTGTGGGAGACTGCTGGAGTGTGGCTTACAGATTTTAGGGGCCATTATAATTTTGTTTCAGTGAGGCTTTTTATGCAATACAATTCCCTTTCTGATATTATTAAGTTCTGGGCAGTGATAATGCATTCAGCACTTTGTACAAGGACATCTCGGGAGTGGAAGAAGGCCCATGTTCATGCCTGGAAGAAAATGGTGCAGGAAGAAATAGTCAGTGTGAAGAAATTTTGATGCAATTTCCAGGAGAGGTGCCAGAAAGACAGTTCACGATGATTAAAAATGCTCAGAAATCTTCCACAGTATTAGGAGGTTTACATAAAGCTGAAGAGTCTACAAACAGCAGTGGTCAATTAGAGCTTATCTAAAACAGACAGAAATTATTCCAAGTGCATGTCCTTCATTCCAGAACTTGAAGAAAACACAATAAAAGATAACGCGTAAAGTATGAGTTTATGTGATTAAATCTACTTTTTTACATTGGTGTAGGAAAAATCTCATAACTAAATTTGTAGCAAAAATGATTAATCACACTTGCCATCTAACAAATACTGGGTGTCAGGAACCTTTCCCTCACTGACGTCTCACTGTGAGGTGCTGGTCTATCCCGCCCTGCCTGGCTCCCTCTTCCTCTTCTCTCAGGCCTGCCCTATCCCCTTCCCTCCTTCTCTCCTTCCCGCCCTCCTCCATTTTCCCTCCCTCCCCCCCTTCCTTCTTCCCTCTTTCTCTGCTTCCCACCCTCCCTCTCTTTCTCTTTCTTTTTTCTCTCATCCTCTGGTCTAATGCGTCATCTCAGATGTATGATATATATGAACAGTTCACAGGCTGCCCAGGCCCCTCTATCATGTGATTGCCCCAAGACAAGAATCTTTGCCAGTGCTGTCCACTAATGTATCCTGATAATCTAAGCACACAGTGTTTGCCAGATAAATAGGTTTTGAACATAAAAACCAAGGTGAATATGGTTATCAAATAGCAGTTTAGAGATTATTAAATAATATAAAGATAATTATACACTAAAGTGATATACCATACTTTCTAGAATGATACCTATTTTAAAAAGGTGAATTTATTTTTCTCTGACTTCTATTACCTCTACTGATTCCAAGTTAGTATCTGAATGTAGCAGTTGCAACACAGTGGAGTACATAAAGGGCTTTATAATCTGTGAACAAATTCACATCACAGATAGTTCTTTGTATAATTGCATGAATTTTATAAAACTCAAGTAAAGATAAGAAAAGGGTGACTTAAATAGTTTATCTCTTTGGCATGCAACTATTTAGGGGTTTGAAGTAATGAAAAGTATTAAATGATGCATCAGGAAATTAAGATATTACAGATAAAGTGTTCAGAAAATAAATACAAAGTATTTCCTAGAAGTGTTCTGAACGCACTGGCAATTACTTTAAAGTAGACTTAGCACTAGGAAGTGCTTTGTTAGGGATACTCCCGTGACTCAGGCTCCAGTTCAGTGACTTCTTTCAGCCAAAATTAAACAAGTAAGTGAGGGGAAAAAAATTCTTTTAATCCATAACAGAGATTACTACTACATTTTAATCCATAAGCAGACTAACTATCCCAAATGCGTTCTTTAAATTTGAATTGTCAAAATATTGGAGAGAAAAGGAATAAAAAAGCATCTAATCAAATTATACACTCTAATCAAATTCTGTTCCACTGACGTGATGTTTACATACCAGATTCTCACATAAAAATATAATTTGACAAATTTATTAATACTTATCATTCTCAGAATTTGAGAATAAACTAAACACAGAAAAGAAATTTGTATGTAAGTCTTTACTATTTGGAAAAGAAGTAGAAACACAAAAATTTTGAAGTGATCATGAATAATGCTATTCTGTGTTAATTTAAGAATAGGGACATGGACCATCTGTTTTAGATAATAAATCTAAAAAGGCATTTCCATTTCAAAACTTTAATTCTAAAAATCATATTTATATTTAATTTTGAATGAGTAACATAATTGTTGGATATGGTTGAAATTTTTAGGCGATAACCAGTGTTATTAACCAAAAACCCAGAGACTCCAAGAGTCAGATGACCTCTGAGCAAGATGATCTGCATCTGAGGGGTGGACCCTCGGGCCATACGTCCACAGGTGCTCCTGCAGAGAAAGCCCGAGCCCATGGCCATCCTTAGAATACCCCCTTCACCTGTCTGGTACTGTCTCCATAAAAGGCTAGTGGGGAGGTTGCTCGGGGCTACCCTGCAAAGGGTTAGCCTGCCTCCCTCAAGCTTGCACGTCTAATCCGCATCATGCCTGGTTGCTTCCTGCGGGGATCCGAGACCAGAGCCATAGGGGCCCAAGGGGTTCCGACAACCAGGATCACGTGTAGCTGGGAAATGGCCCACTGGGACCTGCTGCTTTCCTGGCAAGATCAGTGGGGATCAGCTTCCCCTGGTTTTTGCTTTTGGACTTACTCAGCGCTTCTTACAATGTATTTGGTCTCTATCTCATCTCATAGCCCGTGGATTCCAACCTAGCCGTTCCCTTCACTAACCATGTCTTGGTTAGTGGGTCTTGCCAGCTGATTCCACCGATCATTCCGAACGTCCCCTGGTCCCGGGGCCCTTCACCCTCAACTTCCCTTTCTGGAAACAGGTGTTAGGAGGAACAGAGAGCTGTCAGTAGCTAAATGGTGATGGCATCCCCGACAAGGAGGGCATCCTTCCCAGCAAGCGAGAAGGGGGAAGAAAAAACTCCAAGTGTACAAGCACACAGAGTCTAGAGGGGAAGGGCTCTGGGAGTAGGTGCCGGAGACACACACAGAGGAGAAGAAATGGGAAGATGAGGACTTCTGAGCTTCCAGCTCCCTCAGCGCCCTCACGGTATCCAGTGGTCACATGGTATCCCAAAGGCTGTTTTCTTTGGTCTGAAACATTCAAATGTTAGCAACGTTAAAATATTTCACATGCATTTCAGTTATTCTAGCTTTTACTGGTGAGTCCAACAGCCCAATAGCCCTGCCCCTGCAGCCCTCTGAGGAGTCTGTGGGGCTGTCAGGACCGAGGTGCAAAGTGATGTCTGCTTTAAACAGGTCACGCACATCGCACCTGGCACATCCCTCCAGGTGCCTCCAACTCACACCTGGCTGACTCCTTCGTTTTCTTTGCTGATAACTATTTGGCCTGATAGCAATTCGAGTCTGCGCAAAGGACAACCAGTGAAATGTCCTTTATTCATCCACTCAACAATATTTGTGGACAATGTAGAGTGTATAGATGCTGCAGTAGGTGATAAAGATTACATGAAGATATTTTAAATTATGGGACTTGTATTTGGAGATACTAGATTCTAGAAAAACAGATAAATGAGTATAACACTAGCTATAATCAAAATAAAAATAATTAACATTCCAAGAAATATCATTGCTGTATAGAGGAGAGAAAATGCGTTTCCAGCTAGAACATCCTGGTAATAAAATCAAGGTGGGAGCTTAGTAGACACCTCACGGGGATGTGGATGCATACTTACGAAGCTCTGTGACAGAGATAAGTATCATTGTCTTTCTATAGCACTGCAAGTATTAGGCATTAGGTTAAATATTCAGGTTTATACATATATATGCATATTTGTATATGTGTTATATCTATCTATATGACATGGTTGTATAGTACACACATAGAGACCATATTAATATTAATCACTTGTCCTTTTGGATATATACAAATTACATCAGAAATCTTTTTAGGAAAATCTCCAAGGCTTCTAACAATTATGTCTTACGTACTTCCACATACGTAAAAAAAATAAACAGTTCTAGATTGTTTAATACATATATGCAAATGATTAATGTTTATTGAATATTTTAAAAGTTCCAAGTATGTTATGTACATTACATCTTTGAGTCCTCCCATGCACCCTGTGAAGTGCCCTGTGGTTTCCTGACGTAAACCATGAGTCTAAGACAGCGTAAACACTGTCCTCACAGTGGGAGCCAGGACTTGAGCCTGGACAGATAACCTCAGAGTCAGTGCTCCTGAGAAGCACTGTGTAACAACTGTGTTTGCAATAGTGACTTTTTTGGGTGGTGCCTGTGGCTCAAACAGTAGGGCACCAGCCCCATAGGCCAGAGGTGGCAGGTTCAAACCCAGCCCTGACCAAAAACTAAAAAAAAAGACATGGACTCTTCTCACCCAGCTCGTTAGTCTCTCCCCACCCTGCTCCCCAGCTCTGCGCAGCAGCTCTTATCCCTGAACTCACAGGACGATGGTGTTGCAAAACGCTCCACCATGGTGTGTAATGCTCCAGACCTACCCTGGTGAGCCTGACATTACTCACTGGAAAGCCAAGGATTTCATCTTATCACAAGATAATAGGGCATGTTAAGTGAATAAGAATTTAAAGACAAAACGTTGAGTCCTTTATGATACTCCTAACACTGAAGGTCCCCAGTAGCCAGGGTCTAGGACCAATGTGTCATCTTTAGGCCGTCACTTTTTTTTAATTGAATGTAACCCGTACATTTAATTAAATTAAACACACATGTGTGCGGAGCTCAGTGCTACTGAGAAAAAGACCCCTGAGCAGGGCAGCCACACAGGACCTCAAATTCAGTTTGTCTGAAAGGAACTTACTGCCTTCTGCCCAATGTCCAGGTCACTTCTTTGAGCACGCAGCCTGGACATTCATGCACCCTTGACTCCTTGACTCCTCTCTCTCCCCTTTATGGAAGCCATTCCAACACAAAATCCTTTTGAGTCTGCCCAGGAAATGTCCCATGTCGAGTGAAGCCACCAGCATCACACCATCCCAGTCCGGGCTCTTCACAGCTCTGACTGTCTGCAACGTTGCTTCTCTCCAGCCCGTGTTCCACAGTGTAGTCCGGGCAATTTCCCAAAAATGCAAAGCTGAGTTCTTTGTAGATTCTGGTGATCAGTCCAATGGCCGACTAACACATGAAAAGATGCTCAACTTTTCTAATCATCAGGGAAATTCAAATCTAAACCACACTGATATAGCACCTAACCCCAGTGAGGATGATTCAGGTCACAGTGCCCCAAACAACAGATACAGGTGCAGACGCAGAGAAAGGAGTGCTCAGTGCTCGTGCAGTGTCGTGGGACTGCAAACCCGTGCAGCCTCTAAGGATGGTCGTGCAGAGACTCCTCGATGAACTCAAAGTAGAACTACCTTTTGATACAGCAATCCCACTGCTGGGTATTTACCCGAAGAAAAAAAGACATTTTACAAAAAAGACACCTGTGTTCAAATGTTTATAGAAGCACAGTTCACAATTTCAAGGACATGGAAACAACTCATGTGCCCATTAATACATGGATGGATCAGTAAAATGCGGCATGTGTGTACTGTCAAGAACTATGTTGCATGAACGTGGAGAAAAAGGAACACTTCTACGCTGCTATGGGAATGCAAACTAATACGTTCCTTTCGGAAAGATGTTTGAAGAACACTTAGAGATCTAAAAATAGACCTGCCATTCAATCTTACAATTCCTCTATTAGTTATATATCCAGAAGACCAAAAATCACATTATAAGAAAGATATTTGTACCAGAATGTTTATTGCAGCCCAATTCATAATTGCTAAGTCATGGAAGAAGCCCAAGTGCCCATCGACCCACGAATGGATTAATAAATTGTGGCATATGTACACCATGGAATATTAAAGCCTTGAAAAAGATGGAGATTTTACCTCTTTTATGTTTACATGGATGAAGCTAGAACATATTCTTCTTAGCAAAGTATCTCAAGAATTAAAGAAAAAGTATCCAATGTACTCAGCCCTACTATGAAACCTACTATAGGCTTTCATATGGAAGCTGTAACCCAATTATAGCCCAAGAATATGGGAAAGGGGAGAGGGAGGGTAATTGGTGGGACCACATCTATGGTGCATCTTACAAGGGTACATGTGAAATTTACTAAATGTAGAATATAAATGTCTTAACACAATATCCAGGAAAATGCCGTGAAGGCTATGTTAACCAGTTTGATGAAAATATTTCAAGTTGTATATAAAATCAGGACATTGCACCCCACAATTGCATGAATGTACACAGCTGTGATTTAATTAAAAAAAGGAAAAAAATGTTGATTTATTATCTTTTGTAACAACCTGGTGGAAATGGACACCCCTTTCCTAAGTGAAGTGTGGCAAGAATGGAAAAACAAACACCACATACATGTCTCAATACTACACTGAAGCTAATCAGTCAACACTGTGTGCGCTTATGGAAGTAAACTCAATAGGAATCAGGTCAGGGTGAGGGGCTGGGCAAATTTTCATGCAACTAGTGCAGTGCAAATGTTTTGGGTGACAGACATACTTAGAACTTTGACTTAAAATGTACAAAAGCAAATTATGTAACCAAATTCTGTGTGCACCTGTAGTATTCTGGAATTTTAAAAAATGTAGAGCTGATAGTGTTGTTTTCTTAAAGTGTATTTCCTCACTGGCCTCCCATCGCTGAGGGCAACACTCAGACACCCGACTCTCTGTACAGCCTGTATGGTGGGAGCCTCCTCACTGCCTCAGCCTCACCTCTCACCGCCCACAGTGCCTGGCCCTGCCCAAGAACTCAGTTACAAGGCACACCTTCAGTCTGGATAATACCAGAAGGTCTTTCTCTGGAGCCCTGTGGACAAGTCATTCCCTTCTCTTGGAATGATCCTGTTTACTCTTCCTCCAGCCGTCCCAGGGGCGCCTGCCCTGCCCCTTTCTCGCTGCCTCCCCTTTCTTCTTGTTAATGACCATTTTCTGAGATCCTTTGGGATCTTTTGTCTAATTAAAATACTTCCACATGTATTGGTGTTGTATTTATGAACATTGTATTTTAATTGCCTATTTACATACTTTTTCTTTATAAAAGCTTTGAGAGCAAGTAGAAGTATCACTGTGTCATCAGAAACTTGTGGTACTTGAGATATACTTGGCCACAAATTAATAATTATTCACTGAATCAAAATGGAAGTACACATTCATCCCTAACCTTATAGCTGTGACACAAATTCAAAGAACATGATTGTAGCTAACAAGTTTCTCTATGGATCTTGATAACTAGGATCTGATGAGTTTAAATGTCTAGGATCTGATTCAGTGATAACAGAAATGTGTAGGCAAATGAAATTAGTAACATTTCCTTTCCAATAAGCATAAAATGATTCAAATGCTAAAGTCATATTTTTAATTGTAGAATTTGTAACTGAAAATTCTTTTACGATTTTAGTGATTGATAAGTTATGGTTTAGAAAATTCCATTTAAAAACCACAAGATATTATTTCAATCTGATACAGAGTCTCTTTTGTCTAATTAAAAAAAGATGATTTATTGCAGGACCTATTTAGTTTTTCTTTTTTACTTCGCATTTATTCATTTGAGTTTGCATTGCTCTTTGATGCCACCTAATGATCAAAGTTGATAATCCTTCCTAAAAAGAAAGGGATCAACATGAAAACTTGGCTCTTTCCTCCAAAATTCCCACTTCTGTGGTTGTATAACTCCCTTTGTTCATCTTGTTTCTTGATATTCTAAATATCAGCTCATTTTACATTTCTTAAAGATAGGGACAGTGGATATTCTGCTTAGCTGCCTTGTGAAATGTTTCAATGGACCTAAATGTAGTGTTTTACTTTTAGGCTATTGGCAAACAGACAACCTCCAGAAGTGAAGAAGATATCTGTCTCTGCTATGAATCTGAAAAAAGGGCTAATAGGCAGAATCTATAAGAAATTCAAACAAATTAGCAAGAAAAGAGCAAACAACCTCTTTAAAACCCAGGCAAGATGCATGAACAGCATCTTTTCTCTTGAGGACAGGCAAATGGCCAACAGTTGAAAAAATGCCCATTGTCTCTAATTATCAGACAAATACAAATAAAAACCACTTTGAGATAACACCTAACTCTTCCCCCCAGCATCCCTGTGAGAATTGCCCACATCACAAGGTCCCAAACCAAGAGATGCTGGTGAGTGTGTGGAGAGAAAGGAACACTTTCCCATTGTTGGTGGGACTGCAAAACAGTACAGCCTTTTTGGAAAGAAGTGGAGAGTTCTCAACTAAAAATAGACCTTCCATTTGATCCTGAAGTCCCATTATTAGGTATCCACCCAGGAGAAAACAAATCATTTTATCATAAGGACATATGCACATGTATGTTTATAGCAGCTTAACTCACAATCACAAAGAGATGGGAACAGGCCAAGGACCCTCAACACATGAATGGATTAATAAACCTTGGTGTATGCACTACATGGACCACTCTTCAGCCATAAAAGATGGAGATTTTGCATCTTCTGTAATAACTTGGATGGATATGGAGAATACTACTCTCCTAAGGAAAGTAACGTAAGAATAGAAAAATGATCATCACATGTGCTCAGTACTAAACTGAAACTAGTACATTATCAATGATGTGCTCACATGAAAGAAAAACTCAATTAAATTCAAGAAGTAGGGAGGGAAAGGAGGGGTTTGGTAAGTTCCTGCCCAACTGGAACAATGCACAGATATAGGGTGTATCCTGGGTGAAGGTAACAACTAAGACTCCAACCTGACTTTACAACTGCAAACAATGTAACTGTGACCTAATCATAGGTACCCTCATATTAATCTGAAATTAAAAAAGAAATTAAAAAGTACATCTATTACACAGCAAACCTTCTCAGTCAGGAGGATCTCTTGAGTCCAGGATTGTGAGGTTGCTGTGAGCTATGATGACACCACTGCACGCTACCCAAGGTGATGGAACAAGACTGTCTCAAAAACAAACAAACAAACAAACTCTAGGTACAAAGGAGATTATTAACTCCCCCTCCCCCGGTTTCATGTGTTGGGGTGTGTGTGTGTCTGAGAGAGAGAGAGGGTGGGGGCGGGACGTCACTCGCAGCTTCCCTCAGCCCATCACTGACATTGACTACTGCAACTCTTCTCCAAGTACAAAATTTCAAAGATGTCCATTAGAAATGGCCAGAAAACACCTAGTCCAGAAAGCAAACTTGCATTCCATAAACCTCGAACTGTGCGTCACAAGGGTATGTGGAGTTGAAACACAGTCTGAAGTCTGGGTTTCCTCTTTGCCCTTAAGCTTGAGCCGCTTCCTTTGGAACTGTTGGGTTTTGCCTCCCCCTGCTGGAGCTAAAGGGAATGTCACTTTCAAACCTGTCAGAAATTTAAATTTATTTTTCTTTGAAAATTGACTAGACATCATCTGTAAAACCATCTTGATAAAAAAATACTCATTTTTTAAATAAAATACTAAAGTGTTTATTACACATATTTGAAGGCTCTAGTATTTCTCAATCACTTATTAAATTATTGAATTACTTAACAGTAAAGCATTATGGCATTAACAAATCACTAAAGAACTGTAATCAAACATAATATTTGCTCTTTTGTACCTATTCATAATTTTATTTATTTATTTATTTATTTTTTAGGATAAGTTCTCACTCTGCTGCCTGGGAAGGTAGTGGCAACATCATAGCTCACTACAACCTCAAACTCCTGGGCCCAAGTAATTCTCCTGCCTCAGCCTCCTGAATACTTTGGACTACAGTCACCTGTCACCATGCCTGTCTAATTCTGGTATTTTTGCATAGAAACAGGGTATGGCCATTTTGCTCAGGCTGATGTTGAACTCCTGTCTCAGGTAATCCTCCTGCCTTGGCCTCCCAATGAACTAGGATCACAGGCGTGTGCCACCTCATCGGACTTGTGTCTACTGTTGATTTGAGTTATATATTTTTTTGTTGCTGTGATTGCCAGTACAGTCTTCATAAATTTCTTCCTAGGCCAATATGTGACATAGAAGAGTCTTTCCTACACTTTTCTTTAGAATTATTATGCTTTTATGCCTTACATTTAAATGATTTATTCATCTTGAATTGATTTTTGTGAGTGGTGAGAGATATGGATCTTGTTTCATTCTTCTGTATGAGGCTGTGATTTTCCCAGCACCATTAATTGAATAAGGATTATTTTCCTCAGTATATATTGTGGTATGATTTGTTAAAGATCAGCTTATTGTATATGGACTATTTTATACCTGGGTTTTCTGTTCTGTTCCATTGTTTTATGTCTCTATTTTTGTGCCAATACCATGCTGTGTTGGCTACTATAGCTTTGTGCTATTGTTTGAATTCTGATAATATGAAGCCTATAGATTTGTTCTTACTTGATTAAGTTTAAAAACTTCTGCACAGCAAAGGAAATAATCAATATAATAAACATCCCACAGAAATGGAGAAAGTTTTCACAACCTATATATATCTGATAAAGGGCTAATAACCAGAATCTACAAAGAACTCAAAGAAATCAGCAAGGGAAAACAAACAACCCCATTAATAAAAAGGACCAAAAACATTAACAGAAGCTTTTCAAAAGAAGAGAGACAAATGACCAAGAAATATGTGAAAAATGCATAATATCATTAATTATCAGGAAAATGGAAATTAAAAACACAGTGAGACTCTGGGTTGGCACCCATAGCACAGTGGTTATTGCACCAGCCACATACACCACGGGTGGCATGTTTGAACCTGGCCCAGGCCAGCTAAACAACAATGACAACTGCAACCAAAAAATAGCCAGGTGTTGTAGCAGGTGTCTGTAGTCCCAGCCACTTGGGAGGCTGAGGCAAGAGAATAGCTTAAGCACAATAGTTTGATGGCACAGCACACTACCAAGGTAGACATAGTGAGAGTTTTTCTCCAAAAAAAAAAGAAAAGAAAAGAAAATACAAAAACACAGTGAGATCAATTTGGACTTTGGATTTTCCCTTACAAATGTAAGTAATATAATCTAATTATATGTATTCTCATATTAACCACCCCCCCCAATAAAGCCCACTATGAGCTATTACCTTATCCCAGTTAGAATGCCTTTTATTAAAATATTCAAAAGGATGCAGAGAGAAAGGAGTGCTCATACACTGTTGGTGGCACTGAAAATCAGTACAATTTGTATGGAGAACAGTGTGGAGATTCCTCAAGGAAATAGAAGTAGACCTACCATTCAATACAGCAGTCTACCAAAAGGAAAAGAAGCCTTCTGTCAAAAAGTCACTTGTACTTGCACAATTCACAGTTGCAAAGATGTAGAATCAACTCAAGTGCTCATCCCATGAATGGATTAACAAAATGTGACATATGTACCATGGCATACTACTCGGCCATAAAAAATGTTTAATCAATACCTTTGCACCAATTTTGATGGAACCAGAGACCATTCTCCTGAATGCAGTATCTCAAGAATGGAAATGCAAACACCACATGTACTCAGTATTAAATTAGCACTTTCTGATGAACACACATATGCACAGAGGGAAAGAAAACTAAATGGAAATCAGTGGGAGGAGGGGTGTGGAGGGAGAGAGAAGGGCAAAATCCTGCCTAACAGTTACAGTGAACGTTATTTGGGTGATGAATACACCTATAGCCATGACTCACGCATTACAGAAGTGATCTATGTAACCAAAAACAATTGTATTCCCTTAATATTTTGAAATAAAAAAACTCTGCTTTCCAAATTATGAACCTCACTTTATTTTAATTTTTTTTAGCTAACAATTTTAGGAGGGGGTTTGTAAGAAAAGCTACAGACTTCTGTAGACACCTGAAGACACCACGTGGCCCGGCCCCATGGACTGTCCTTCCCAACCTCCTCCCACTCCCCTATTCCTCTCTTCCACTCAGACTAACTTCCCTGTCCTTCCCAAAAACACTGGGCACATCTTCAACTTGGGCCATTCACAACTGCTATGCCCTCTTTTCTCAAATGCTCTTCCTCAAAATATTGCTATGGTTCACTCACATATCTTACTAAGATTTCTGTTCACATTGTCCCTCCCCAGAAATGGCTTCTTAAACTCGGTACTTGAAACAACCCCCTACCCACCCTTTTGAAGAAATTAGCACTGATATTATTTGAAGTTTTTAAACATTGTACTTATTATCTATTGTCTGTCTCCTCCCAACAGATTGTGAAGATTTGGGCCTATTTTGGTCTACTGCTTTACTTGGATGCCCCAGGCCTTTGATAAATATGTGTGAAATAAATAAAGTAAAAGTAATATCATTCAGTTCTGGAAATAATGATGTTAAAAAAATATTGGTGGCTCAGTGCCCATAGCACAGTGGTTAGGGTGCTGGCCACATGTACTGAGGCTGGTGGGTTCAAACTCAGCCAGAGCCTGCTAAAAAACAATGACAACAATAACAAAAAAATAGCTGTGCATTGTAGTGAATGCCTGTAATCTCTGCTACTTTGGAGGCTGAGGTAAGAGAATTGAGCCCAGGAGTTTGAGGTTGCTGTGAGCTGTGATACCACAGTACTCTACCAAGGAAGACAAAATGAGACTCTGTCTCAAAAATACATAGATATATTGGGAGACAAATTCCATCAACCTTGCAACAAAAATATTATTCTCAACAAACCAAATTTTGGGGTTGTGGTACATTTTTAATATCCATATTTGTTTGCCAATGTATGGCCTGTCCCATTGAGATTTTAGTGCCATAGCAGATTTAATGACTGAAATAATGTAAAATTGGATGAGGCCCTTAGTTGTTTACAACTGCTTGCTTCCTGCCCAGCACCCCTTGTTCTCACAACAGTTATTAGATTCTGATTAATTAACTTCATCTGGCAAGGAGATAACTCCAGGGTCACAAGGAGAACCTACGAGCTTGTTGTGCAGAAGAAATAAATTTCCCTGAAATAGTTGCAACTAGCTGTGAACTCCTAGAAGTCTGGTCACTGAGGGTGTCGTCTGAGACTGAGAACCGTGCAGACATCCCCGTCTTTCCCTCATCCTCATAAAACTTACTGCCTCATCTTTGTAACAAGGCAGATTGGAGAAACTTGCTCTCCATCTCCTTACTTTAGCCAAAGCCAATTAATCTTTATCTCTGAACAATGAAGTCACAGTGTCTGGCTTTAGCAGTACATTGGTGCATGACCCTGAATTTAGAAACCTACCACATTATCCCAAAGTAAACAGGCGGCTCCTGCAGAGATCAGAGACATTCCTACTTAGAATGATAACTGCACCAGTGACCTTTGCCCTGACTCTTCTTTTGAAGCAACATGATAAGAACCAAATGGGCAGCCCCCCAAGGACAAAGTTAGTTATAGCAGAGGAATTTAAGAAATTGGAAGTTTATAGACAAATATCATCCGTGATTCTGAGAGAGAGAAACCTGGTTAATCTCTCTAATCTAAACAAATCATAATAGGAAAGGGAATAAGAGAGTCCTGGGCACTTATCTTTTAAAAAGTACATGAACGTCTCCAGTTGAGTGATTCCAAACCTGCAAGCCCAGGAGTTTCGGGGGTTCCAGATTTTATTACTCTTTGAGATGTAAATGCCTGGTTCCAGGGGAGCAAATCTCTGTTCTTTTGATTGGTTCACCATTTAACTGCCCAGTCCTGTTTGTTAAACTAGGTCACAGGTTTTTTGCTTAGAAAGCCACAGCTAAGCACAATACAGAACTTTTTCTCTATAGTCTATCATCAGGCCATCCTTTGACCTATGACCTTATCTTCTATTTAATATTTTTAATCTTTCTTTTTACAAGCTATTTTCATTTCCCAAGAAATATAACACAAATGCTCAGACACACACAGATCAGTCATCTAATGGTGCCACCTAATTTTACATCCTTGTTCTGAGATCTTTCTAGTCCAATTTGTAAGCATTTGCCTATGTGTATACATACACATATATTAAGAAATAAAAATAATAATGTTTTTATATACCGATAGAAAATTATCTCTAAGATATTCCCAAGTGATAAAAACTGAGGGGAAACAATTTATAGAGTGTGGACTACTTAATGTAAAATAACACAAAATAAAATGATATGAAATCTGACAATAAACTTGCCATAGTTTGGCAGCACCATACAAACAACTCAGTAAGGTTTCATAACCTTGGTGTATCAGTGTCCCATAGGCATGTTCATGTGAATGTTTGGCAGTGTCTTGCTGAGTGTTGGTCATTATTGTTATTGTTTGTTTTGTGTGCCATCCATCTTGAGAATGCTGGAGCTTGAATTAGAGCAATGAACAAACATCACATTTCTTGATAAACTTGGCCAGAGTGGAAGCGACATCCAGAACATGTTACTGCACAAATGAATTAAATGCTTTTCTGAGGACAGAGAAAGCATTACTAATGAAGAGAGGTCAGGACAACCAGTAACAAACAGAACTTAAAAAAAAAATTGCATGCTTTAGATGCCTACATCCAAAAAACAGAAAGATAGTGCATCAATATACGCATAAGCCATCTTATGGAATTGGGAAAAAAAAAAAGTAATCCTAAACAAGTAGAAGAAAAGAAATATCCAAAATTAAATCAGATATTACTGAAAATGAAAACAAAGGAATCATTCAGAAAATTAACGAAACAAGGAATTGGTTTTTTGAAAAAAATAAAAAATAAAATAGATGAACCTTTGGCCAGACTAACTAGAAATAGAAAAGTAAAATCTCTAATAACCTCAATAAGAAATGATAAAGGAGAAATAACAACAGATGTCACAGAGACACAAGAGATTATCTCTGAATACTACAAGAAGCTGTATGCCCAGAAATTTGACAATGTGAAGGAAATGGATCAATATTTGGAATCACACCCTCTCCCTAGACTTAGACAGGAAGAAATTGATCTCCTGAATAGATCAATTTTGAGCACTGAGATCAAACAAACAAACGAACAAAATCTCCCAACAAAAAAATGCCTGGGTTCTGATGACTTCACACCAGAATTCTATCAAACCTTCAAAGAAGAGCTTATTCCCATACTGCAGAAATTATTCCAAAAAATCGAAGAGGAAGGAATCTTCCCCAACATGTTCTACAAAACAAACATTACCCTGATACCAAAACCAGGAAAAGTCCCAATTAAAAAGGAGAACTTCAGACCAATTTCACTAATGAGTATAGATAGAAAAATTCTCAACAAAATCCTAGCCAATAGATTACAGATATGCATTTAAAAAAAATCATTCATCATGATCACATAGGTTTCATCCCAGGGATGCAAGGCTGGTTTAATATACACAAACCCATGAATGTGGTTGACCATATTAACAGATGCAAAAACAAAGACCATATGATCCTTTCAGGAGAGGCAGAAAAAGCATTCAATAAAATCCAGCATCCTTTTCTAATTAGAACACTGAAGAGTATAGGCATAGGTGGCACATTTCTTAAACTGACCAAATTTATCTATGACAAACCCATAGCTAACATTTTACTGAATGAAGTAAAACTGAAAGCTTTTCCTCTTAGAACTGGAACCAGACAAGGTTGTCCTCTATCTCCACGCGTATTCAGCATAGTGCTGGAAGTTCTAGCCAATATAATCAGGCAAGAGAAGGAAACAAAGGGCATCCAACTGGGATCAGAGGAGGTCGAACTCTCCCTCTTTGCTGACGATATGATCTTATACTTAGAGAACCCCAAAGACTCAAGCACAAGACTCCTGGAAGTCATCAAAAAATATAGTAATGTCTCAGGATATAAAATCAATGTCCACAAGTCAGTAGCCTTTGTATATGCCAATAACAGCCAGGATGAGAAGCTAATTGAAGACATAACTCCTTTCACCATAGCTTTAAAGACAATGAAATGCCTAGGAATAAACCTAACAAAAGACGTGAAGGACCTCTATAAAGAAAATTATGAAACCCTAAGAAAGGAAATAGAAGACGACTTTAACAAATGTAAGAACATACTATGTTCATGGCTGGGAATAATCAACATTGTTAAAATGTCTGTACTTCCCAAAGCAATCTACAGATTCAATGCCATCCCTATTAAAATACCAATATCATACTTTCAAGACTTGAAAAAAATAATTCTTCATTTTGTATGGAACTAGAAAAAAACCCATATTCCTAAGGCAGTTGTTAGTAATAAAAACAAAGCTGGGAACATCAGCATAACAGACTTTAGGCTGTACTACAAGGCCATAGTGGTCAAAACAGCACGGTACTGGCACAAAAATAGTGACATAGACATTTGCAATTGCATAGAAAACCAGGAAATGAAACTAACATGTTACAGCCACCTAACCTTCAATAAACCAAACAAGAACATACGCTTGGGGAATGACTCCCTATTCAATAAACAGTGCCAGGAGAACTGGATGTCCATATGTAAAAGCCTGAAACTGGACCTGCCCCTTTCTCCAGTCACAAAAATTGATTCAAGATGGATGGAAGATCTAAATTTAAGGCATGAAATGATAAAAATTCTCAAAGAAAGCATAGGAAGATGCTGAAGATATTAGCCTGGGGAAAGACTTTATGAAGAAGATTTCTGTGGCAATTGCAAGAACAAATAAAATAAACAAATGGGACTTAATTAAATTGAAAAGCTTCTGTACAGCTAAGGAGACAACAACCAAAGCAAATAGACAACCTACACAATGGGAAAGGATATTTGCATATTTTGAATCAGAACAAAGCTTGATAACTAGGATCTACAAAGAACTCAAATTAATCTACAAGAAAAAAGTCAACAATCCCATGTATCAATGGGCAAGAGAGATGAATAGAACCTTCTCTAAAGCAGACAGATGAATGGCTAACAAACATGAAAAAATGCTCATCATTCTTAATTATCAGAGAAATGCAAATCAAAATCACCCTGAGATATCATCTGACCCCAATGAGAATGGCCTACATCACAAAATCTTAAAACTGCAGATGCTGGTGTGGATGTAGAGAGAAGGAAACACTTCTATACTGCTGGTGGGACTGCAAACTAATACAACCTTTTTGGAAGGAAGTATGGAGAACCTTCAAAGAACTCAAGCTAGACCTCCCACTTAATCCTGCAATCCCATTACTGGGCATGTACCCAGAAGGAAAAAAAAATCCTTTTACCATAAGGACCCTTGCACTAGACTGTTTATTGTAGCTCAATTTACAATTGCCAAAATGTGGAAACAGCCTAAATGCCCACCAACCCAGGAATGGATTAACAAGCTATAGTATATGTACACAATGGAATACTATTCAGTCATAAAAAAAGATGGAAACTTGACATCTTTTGTATTAACCTGGATGGAAGTGGAACACATTATTCTTAGTAAAGCATCACAAGAATGGAGAAGCATGAATCCTATGTACTCAATTTTGATATGAGGATAATTAATGACCTAGTACATGGTGGGGTTTGGGGGAAGGGGAGAGCAGAGAGAGAGAGAGAAGGAGGGAGGGGTGGGGGAAAAGAAGAGCAAAGAAAGGAAAAGGGGAGGGGTGGGGTCTCAGTGTGTGATACACCTTTGAGGGCAAGACACAAGTTAAGAGGGACTTTACCTAACAAATGCAATCAGTGTAACCTGGTTTCTTGTACCCTCAACGAAGCCCCAACAACAATAAATAAACAAAAATACACGAACTCAAAGTTACAAAATTTTGGTGTATCTTAAATATTTATATTTAACTAATGATTTTAATGCATATGTAATGTGATATGATGTAATTGTGCTATTCACAAGAAAATTCCAAGATTATAAAGACACACTGATTCATTGTGCATTTCAGGTGAGACGATGTTGTAATAAGGCACAGAATACATTTCCAGAAGACATTATCCTCTTCCAGTCCTGTCAGTGTATCTCTCCGTAACGGGGGGAGTTTCCACATAGAGATAATGTCAAAAGTTTACATGTGTTGCCCCACATGGCCCACAGTCTGGGAGTCAAATGGCTTTCCAGGTCTCCTGCAACTGACCTTGAATTTCAGCAATGTCTTAAAGTCCAAAAGGCAATGCAGTGCAGGGGCTAAAAAGAGCACTGCCTAGGAACCTTGCGTGGGTTCACATTTCAGTTCTGTTGCTTACCGGCTGTGTGATATTGAGCAAGGCATTTTAACAACCTCGGCCTCAGTTTCTCCATCCACAAAATAGAAATAACAGTATTATCTACCTTCTAGGCTTGCTGTCTTAAATATACACCTATCATAGAAGGAGATAAACACACAGTTTCGTCCCTCAAACATCTACTAATCTACCCTGAGCCAGGGGCCATATGTGGCTTTGGGAAGTACAAAAATGAATGAGACCAAGGGGTCAGCCCAGAGGCAATGGTGCAGTGTAGGGGGTAGTCAGACTCTGCAATGGGTTACTGTAGAGCAGCTGACCCTGGCCCTACCTGCGAGACTATCTGTCAGATGGCAGAATCTGGGCTCTGGCCAAGGCAGCTGGAAAAGAGTGGGCAGTAGCCATGTCGGTAGTGTCACCACACCATGTGATATGCCATGTGACTGGGCTGATGGCAAGCCACCCTGAACTTCTTAATCATGCCATACACACGATGCATTCGACTTACAAACTGCATTCATTCCTTAAAATCATATACAATCACATATGCTACCTTGGAAATTAAATTTTACTTAGTGAATTTTTCAAGCCACATTTTTTATCAATTGCAGGAAATTTGGGGAGAAAAAAATCAGAAGGAGGAAATCAGAATCAACCGTCACCCCACCACCCAGCGGCAACCACTGTTCCCTTCCTTCCAATCCTTTCTATATACATTTTTAACACAGTTGAGATCATACTGTATAATCAATTTTGTATCTTGCTTTTCAGAAATGTGAATTTAAAAGTCAAGCACCCAAGAACCCCAGCTATCTCATCAACACTTCAGATGCCTCAGCAACGCATCGGAATTTTTAAAAATTGATTCTACAAATCTCCCTCCCTCCACTTCTCTTCTGACCACGTGGGGTTTTGCAGCAGAATACACACGATATAGACGCGTCCCCTGAAGTGTAATAGATTTGAATTGCACACAAGTTGGAGAATTAATGTCTAAATAATTAGGAGGTTAATTAATCTAAAATACAGGAGAATGAGAGAAATTTGAAGCTAGTTTCAACAGAGAAGTCTACATGGCTATCTCGCTTCTGAAAATGAGTAGGAGAGACTGAGGTGATGATGGATGGTTAGAGAGCCAGCCCTTCACAGCTGGCCACGTTCTATGGGTGTCAGGCTCTTCCTGACCTGTCAACTTGACCATATGATTCAATGGTCAAGAGGTCTCATGGCATTTCAAGAAGAAATGTAGCAGTGAAATTTGCACATGCTAGAACCAGACAGTCCAGGTTCAAATCTAGGTTTTCCTGCTTAGTAACTTTTTGAACTTGGGCAAATCACTTCATCTCCCTGACCCTCAGTCTCCCTAAACAGGGACGATGTTAATTACGCCTCCCTCCTGGTGCCGTCATAATGATTAATTCAGCCTATATTGGTAAAACACGTAAAGCAATCCAAATACAAAGTAATACCTTAGTAAATGTTAATTCTTACTACCTGGGAAGCTGTGTGTCCTAGAGCAGTAAGAAATACCTTTTACACCATGACCCAGTACATATAAAAGCAGAGTGGATATTATTATAGTTATGTACGTGTGTACACACACGTACATAATAAACAGATACACAGACATAGACTTATTTCATTAAATGCTAGTCATCCCTGCCCATGTAATGCAGTTTGCCCATTTTTGTTTGTTTTCTCAAAGAACATGCTTGCATCTATTTTGTTTTTTGAAAATACTGGTTGCAACTCAACTCACCTGTTTTCATGACTCCTTATTAGGTTTCAATTAGCAGTTAGAAAAACACTGGCTTAATGCAGAGCGTGTAAGAAAAACCTGGGCTGGAAGTTCGGCTCTGCTGCTGGTCACTGCATAACACAGGTGAAGTTTTATTGTTTGTTTAATCTGTTTTTCAGTTTCCTCATCTGTAAAATGAAGACAGTGCCTGTCTGACTGGTTTACAATATGGCCTGGCACCTGGCACTTAGTAGGTACTCAGTAAGCTGTAGGTTTTGTGATTCATCTGCTCTGCTATGCAAACAGGACTCTGTGACAATCTTGCCTCCATTACCAGAGCCTTGGGGACCTCCAAATGCAATTACCACGAGGCTTTGTCTCAGGACTTGGGATGGAAGCAGCTTTGAGGTCTGTGATGGCCTTACTTAACAGCATGCTTCCAAGTCCCCATACTTGGATTTGATTTTTTAAAGTACTTCCTTTATTTTAATTCAGACCCCAGGGACCTGGAAAGTACACCGCTGCTTTTTCCCAATAAAAATCAGACCAGCAATAAGCATATTGCATCTGCAATGGCGGAGCTGGGCGCGCCGTGAAGGACGTGCATTAGCGCTTGGCTCACGCCCAGCCTGGGTTAGAGTCGGTTTACCCGGAGGAGACAGGAAGTCCGGCCACCGAGGCTGGTGGGCTGAAAGAAAGCTGGCTTCAACCAACGCCTTTATGACTGCACCAGTGAGACACTAGGAGGAGAGAGAAATTATCTGAGGTGTACAGCACATGGTCGGCAAACTGGGATGCACGCCCTACTACTCATGCCCTACCCGGGAAACCCTGACTGAGAAGGGATCATCTAGCCCTCTGGGTCCCCCAGCTGGACCACATGAGAGCTCTTTTTTGCTCACCAGGCCTCAGTTATCAGAGGCGCTTTAATTCCTGGGGAGGATGCTTTCAAGATTGCTTTATACCCCCCAAAATACAAAAATCACAATTGTAAAAATAATTTTAGTAGTCAACTTTTTTTAATACTTAAGTCTAGTATTTACTAAATTCTAGGCATCATTTTAACAGCTTTACACGTCTTCTCTCATTTAATTTTCTCAGCCCTGAGATAGATACTGTTATTATTATTATCCCCACTTTAAGAATAAAAAATCTGAAGCACTAGGGAATTAGGTGATTTCCCCACGTTCCCAAAATTAGGTTGTGGCAGATCTGAGATTTGAATCCAGGTAGTCCGGTTCCAGGCTGCAAGGCGTGTGATCTTAACTACTACGGTCCTGTGGGAATGACTTGAATGGCCAACCACGAGGAGCCAGGCACTGTTCCAAGCCCTTTGTGTGTGTGAACTCATTTAATCCTCACAACGACCTTATGAGGGAGACGTGGTTGTTCCTTACACACATTTACAACAAGAAGCACGTGAGGTTCAGGGCTCACATGGCCATGCAGCCCTATACCTGTGACCAAAGCTGCCTCTTCTGGAGGCTTCAAGGACAGAAAAGAGTGGAGGACCCTTCACTCTGAAACAGAATGAGGGCCAAATCACCTGTTTGGTGGCGGGAGGAAAGAGAGGTTTCATTTGTCAGTAGTGCCCCCCACATGACAGGGAAATGGTGGCTACTGACTCATTTACCAAACATGCATTTCTAAAGACTGTGCCAGGCACATGGCTGGGTTCTGAGGATTCAACGATGCACATGGTCCCTGCCCTCAAGTAGGTGACAACCAAGGAAAGGAAAGGTCAACAGCTATCATTTTCAAACTCTTAACTATCTTACTGGGGGTCAGATGTGATGTGCAGGGCTGCCCACACACAACATCATTGATTCTTCCCTCTGAGGCTGGAATAGTTGGAATTCATGTGGAGTTTAATTGCCATTGTGATGGTATTAAGAGATGGGAACTTTAGGGTGGTGCCTCTGTCTCAGTGAGTAGGGCACCGGCCCCATATACCAAGGGTGGCGGGTTCAAACCCAGCCCCAGCCAAACTGCAACAAAAAATAGCCGGGCATTGTGGCAGGCACCTGTAGTCCCAGCTACTTGGGAGGCTGAGGCAAGAGCATCGCCTAAGCCCAAGAGTTGGCGGTTGCTGTGAGCTGTGACACCATAGCACTCTACCGAGGGTGACAAAGTGAGACTCTGTCTCTTAAAAAAAAAAGAGAGAAAGAGAGATGGGAACTTTAAGAGGTGACTAGGTCATGAGGACCTCCTCCTCATAAACGGATTGATGGTTACCACAGAAGTGGACCTGCTAAGGTGGGAGTTCAGCCCCCCTTTTCCTCCCTTGTGCTCACCCCATGTTATAATGTAGCTAGAAGCCCCTCACCAGATCTGGCCCCTTGATCTTGAACTTCTCAGCCCCCAGTACTATGAGCCAAGTAAATTCTATTCTTTATAAATTATCCAGTCTGCGGTATCCAGCAACAGACAACGGGCTAAGACGTATTATTAACCCTATTTTGTAAACTGAAGTCAGAAGTAGGTAAAAGCAGGATTTAAACCTAGGTTTGTCTAACTTCAAAGCTCATATCTGCAACCAATAAATCATGCTTAATCCCACTGCAGGTTGTAAAGGCAAGTTAAGTGAACATTGTGGTTATTATTACAATATCCAGTCCACGCATCCTCCATGATGAGATAGCCTCTGATTTGACTCTAGGAGTTATTGGTCTAAATCAGTGTTTTCAACTTTGTTTTTTAATCTCACAGAACAGTTGAACCTATAGTTAAACTTTCACAGCACACTTAAATTACATTGATCAAAAAAGAGGAGTAAAAAAAATATATATTTACTGAGCTTATTTTAAAAACAATTTAATTAATAATCTTTACAAATTTTCATGGCACACCCAAGATTTTCTCCTGGCAGCCAATGGAAAATCTCTGCTCTAAACTAACCTGGAATAGGTCATCCAGTTCCACGGTGATTGGCTGACAAATCAGACCTAAGCCAATCAGCATGTAGCATGCACACATGCACATGTACTGGTTTGGAGTGATCCAATCAGAGAGAAGCTCTGTACTCTTTTGATCTTTACAGTAAGGGTTATTCTTTCTTCCCCTGTTAATGTAAGTGACAAGCAGAAGCCCTGGTTGCTGTTGGCTGCCATCCTGCAATCAGGAGCAAAGCCTGACCAAGAAGAGATTCAGCTCTTAGGAGGGTACAGAGATAAGACAAGAGCTGAGAAGCAGAGGCAGAGCCCTGAAGTCTGTATGACCTACCTTTCCATTTACTTATATAAGTCAAGGTATACTCTTCAATGTAAGTCAGTTTACTTATTTGCAAATGAGAATATACTAACTCATAAAAAGGTGTTTGGAAGAGGTTGAGATTTATAAAGTTCACACAACTATCATCCTAAACTTTTTTTTTTTTTTTTGAGACAGAGTCTCCCTTTGTCACCCTGGGTAGAGTGCAGTGGCATCATAGCTCATAGAAACTTCAAACTCTTGGGCTCAAGCAATCCTCAGCCTCCTGAGTAGCTGGGACTACAGGCACCACCGCAACACCCAACTATTTTCTAGAGACAAGGTCGCCTTGCTCTGAGCTGGGCTTGAACTCCTGAGCTGAGGCAGTCCACCTGCCTTGGCCTCTCAAAGTGCTAGGATTACAGGCATGAGCCGCTCTGCCCAGCCCCATCTTAAACTTCTCATCTATTTGCCAAGGAAATATTATAAAACTACCAAGCTATTTATAAGTGAAAAAACGTATAGCTTTGACTATTAAAATTCTTTAACAGAATTTAAACTCTCCAAAACACAGTATCATTAAAGAACATGTAATCAACCAGAAAACAAATTTGCCATTTGGCAATTAAGAAGTATATTTCCATAAATTTGTATAAATTAATAAGAAAAAAAAGAAGAAATTTCTTTTCTAGAAAAGAAATGAGCTAGAGACATGAGAGGGCAATACTTGAACTGGAAGAAAGAGAAATAGTAATAAACAAAAATCTCTTTCAACAGGGTGAAACTTTGATGCTCACCCATTAAATGGGCAAGGAATAAAATGGGTAACACTCAGGGGTGGAGAAGATATACGAGGACTCTCATGCCCTTCTGGGTTAGGTATAAATCTGTCCCCTCTCTCTGGGGGCCAATTTAGCATTGTATCTCACAAAATTTTTTAAATATGATACCATTTAAATCACCTGCTTCTCTTCTTGAAATTTGCTCTAAGGAAATAATGCAAATAGTATGAAAAGTTATATATTCGAGGATGTTCATTGCATTTTTCTGATAATGATAAAAATTACAAATAATCAAAATATTTAACATTAGATGATTGGTAAAATAAATCTTGGCAGTCCCATGTAAGAGAATTCCACACAACTATTTAAAAAGACAATATAGGTTTATAAAAAATGAATGATATACATAGAACTGCTTAGTTAGGGGCGGTGCCTGTGGCTCAAGGAGTAGGCACTGGCCCCAGGTGCTGGAGGTGGCGGGTTCAAACCCAGCCCTGGCCAAAAAAAAAAAAAAGAAAGAAAGAACTGCTTAGTTAGAAAAGTAGTTTACAAAACAAATATATGTAGGCTGAGCATTCCTATCCAAAAATCTGAAATGCTCCAAAATCTGAAAATTTTTGAGCATGAATGTGATATCACAAGTGGAAAATTTCACACCTGACGTCATGTGACAAGTCATAGAACATAGTTAAAACTTGTTTCATGCACAAAATATTTAAAATGTCGCATAAAATTACCTTCAGGCTATGGGGATAAGGTGCACACAGAACACAAATGAATTCCATCTTTAGACTTGGGTCCAATCCCCAAAATATCTCATTAAGCATATGAAAATATTCCCAAATCAAAAAAATCTGAAATCCAAACAGTTCTGGTCCCAAGCACTTCAGATAAGGTGTACTTAACCTTATACAGTGCATATATGATACGTGTGTGTATATATATATTTAGAAATGATAAAAGATTTCATTCATACATTTACACTCAGAAGCACCCTCCAAAAAAGCATTATTCTAAAAAGCATTTTGTATCATAGTACAAAATATCCTACTCCTGCGGTAACAAATGGACAAGTTCTGTGCCCTGGCACAGATTGGTGCCAATGTGATTGGTCTTATAGCTTGTCTATAGATTGGTCTTACCCAGCTTGCTGAACAGGTGCAGAAGATTCTCACAGGGGTTAGAAAATGACCCTGTCCAAACCCAAACAATGTAACCCAATCGTTTGGACTCTCATATTAATCTAAAATTTAAAAAAATAAAGAAAGAAAGAGAATGACCATGTCAGAGAGCATTTGATGTTGTGAGAAGCTTATCTCCTGGGAGCCAGTGCACTCACCACTGCCGAAGGCACCCAGCGTGCACCTCCGAAGGGAAATTTGGAAGGAAAAGCTTGGTAAAAACAAGGAATTTCACCCATGGAGCTCTGCACAAGAGCTGCAGATTCTTAAAAATTATTATAACAAATCCTGATGCTAAATGATTTTTGCTGTAACTCCATATATAGATCAGGAAAGATTTCCTGACGAACAAATAAAAATTCAACATAGTTTTTTTTTTCTTTCTTACCTTCTTTTTTTTTTTTTTTTTTTGAGATAGGGTCTCACTCACTCATTAGAGTGTCATGATGTCATAGTTCACAGCAACCTCCAACTCTTGGACTCAAGAGATCCTCCTGCCTCAGCCTCCCAAGTAGCTGGGACTACAGTCACCCACTGCCACGCCTGGCTAGTTTTTCTATTTTTAACAGAAACCAGGTCTCCCTCTTGCTCAGGCTGGTCTCCTGAGCTCAAGTGATCCACCTGCCTCGGCCTCCCAGAGTACTAGAATTACAGGAGTGATCCACCACATCAGCCCAATATAGGTTTTTTTTATAATTACATAATGCTAGGTAAAATATTATGCTAATTCTGATTTTCAGTCCAAAATCCTTAAGAAAAATGCAGTATTGTGTTTGCATTACTAAATATATGGGTTTTATGTGGGTTTTTTTTTTCCATTTTCAGTTGAAAGGAGACATTATTGACAAATACAATCTGATGACATGTGTGATCTACACTTTAAGAGATTCACAGAACATATTTATATTAAATACATAGCTTTTTGCATGTCATTATTTCTCACCACATACTACGCACCATAGCTTCCATCCTAATGTATTTTTCCATCACCGTGATCCTTTGGAGTTAAAAATCTAAATCCCACAAATATCTAGACCTCCGCGAGTTAGAGTTTGTGTGTGCGTGCGTGTGTGTATGTGTGTGTGTGTGTGTGTGTGTCATGCGTGTCAAAATATTAGCAGTGGCTGTGGGTGGTTGGATTGTGGGTAATTTATTTTTTCGCCTGTTGACTTGCCAGCATTTTCTAATATTTTTTTTTTACACTGAGCATATGAGTAGGATAAATTCTAATCAACAAACCCAGCTCTTTAAGAAATGTTACTTTCTTAATTTTCCTGTAGGCGGGTTTAATTCCTAGTCCTAGCCCTTCTTCCTCTCTGTGGCAGAACATAATCTTGTTCCAATCAGGGTTCCCACTCTCAGTTTTCCCAGTTCCCCAGGGGCTGACGGCGTGCCAAGATGTCAGAGGACCAGAGTCGTCTGGGTTACCCACACTGGTCATTTCTACCTGCTCCTTGCCGGGACCACATGGCCCCCGGGGATAGGGTCAGGGGAGTCTCCATAGTGTCTTTCCAAAAGTCCCACTGGACCAGGACCAGCTCTCTGAGGCTCTCTCAGGCCCCCACCCCTGTCTCCCTGTACCTCCACCCACTCCTCAACTCTTCCCTTCCATGCCTGAAAGTTCTGTAAAACTAGCCTCCTCTCAGGCTCTGCTTAGAGGCAAGACAAGAGTCCTCTATGTCCTTGAGTCCCCTCAGCCAATCAGAAGTTGTTGTCACCCCCCCCCCCCCAGCACTTTGCTGTGGACTGGGATGAAGGGCAGGGCACTGAGTTCCTTCCACCCCTAGATCACTTAACCCTTTTACTTTTTCTCTCTTCCATTCCCCCACCTACCCCACCCCCCCACACACACACTTGCATCTAGCAAATTGTATTTAATCTCGGAGGAGTATGTGCGCAGGGATTAGAAAAATAAAAAACTGACTCTGATCAATCACAGAAGCTTCTGAATCTTTCATTGTTTTTGCAAGTAAAACCTCAAGAATTTGGCTCTTTTGTTCTCCAGTTGTGCTGTGTCACATGTCCTAGTACGTACATAGTTAGTTATTTGATTTAAATAAATAAGTAAGCAAATCAAAACAGAAAATAATAACTTTCATTCGTGCTCTACTTTTATCTTGCACAATATTGGGAGACTCAAGTAAAATAACAAATATGAGTGATGATTTAATCCTGCTTTTGGTACGTGGTAGGCAATATTCTCAGTGTTTTACCCGTACTATTGCCACTGATCCTCAAAACAACCCTTAACAGGGGTGCTATTATTATTCTTACGTTGCAAATGGGCAAACTGAGAGAGAGAAAGCAGTTATGCAACCTTTCCAAGGTCACACAGTCTCTTAGTACCAGATCCAGAATTCAAACCCAACAGGGTGCCAGGGACTGCATCTCCAGACCCTGCTAAATTTATCCCATTCATGATGTCACATGTAATGGGTGAAGCATCTTATCAAAGGTCACACAACTAGTTTAACAGATTCAAACCTTGGGACTAGAACCTGGGTCTTCTGATTCCAAATCCCATCTTTTTCTTTTGCAACTCTGATTTTTGAGATTGACAAAGCTGATTTTGCAAACCAAGGCCAGAGCAAGACTACCCATCACTCCCACACAGGATGTCTGGGAGAGCTTTGCTCTGATTTGTGAGTCTAATCCGGAGTGGGACTGTCATTGCTTAAGATTCTTAAAAGACATGATTGTCAGTCCAGGTCTCAGGTTCAAAAAGAAAACTGCTCAAGAACAAGACAGGGAAGGAGAGACTTAGCAGATCCAACCAATGAGAAAATTCCCAGGGCGATTGTCACTGACTTGGAGCGAAGAATGAGTCAGCTTTCAGACCTGGGTTCTCAGATGCTCTTGGGCTATATCGACACTTGTTTCCTGGTATCCTAAACAAAGGATATGAGGGTCCTGTTCTTATCTCTCACCTGAGCCTAGGCTCACTTTTTCAAAGAGGGCACAGCCAGCTTTAGCCCTTGGGGAGGACTGCAAGTTGGACAGGGAGAGGGTTGGATGCCACATCAAAGGAGGAAGAGAGTAGGGTCTGAACTGGGGCTCTCACAAATGGAAAAAGTGTTGCGCTCAGGGGACATGACTGCTATTTTCAAAACTCTGAAGGGCTGTATGGGAAAAAGGGAGAAGATTTGGCCTTTGGGGTTTAAATGCACAAACTTAGAGCCAAGAGGTGGGAGAGAGAGAGTGAGAATGGGGATTGAGAGAGAACCCAAATAAGGTACTTAGAGCACAAGCTTTGGAGTTAGACAACCTGGATTTGAGTCATCCCTTAGCTGTTACTTAACTCCTCTGGAAGCCTCAGCGTCCTTGTCTATAGGAATAGGAATAGCACCTACCTCATAGAGTTCTGGAGAGAATTAAATGAGATAATCCATGCAAAGTGCTTAGCGCCTGGCATATAGAAGTGCTCTATAAATGGTCTCGTGATATTTATTATTATCACAGTGTGACTGTTACTTTTGTTGCCAGGCCTGTTTAGCACCAGAATGTGTGCCAACAGTAGAAAGTGCCCCGACCCCAGATGTGCTTAAACAGAGGTTCAAAGACTTACTACTTGGTAAAGATGTTATGAAGCAGATTCAAGCCTCAAGGCTCAGGGAGGGCTAAAGAATCTCAGGGGCCCTAAATTCTGCCACAAGCCAGAAGCACCCTTCACCCCCTGCCCCCTTTTCTGGGATCTGGGAAGCAACCTTATGTGCCTGACACGCCTGTTTCCCACAGGAGTCACCAAGCCTGTCACCAGGAGCAGCCTGGCCCTGATCCAGTGCAGAGGAGAAGAGACTGCTCATTCCTTGGCAGTGACCACCAGAGGTGATGAGAACAAAGTGCTCAGTGAAGGTGATGGTTCTGCCACACAAAGTGTGACAATGAGCTAATAATCACCTCTGGAGTGCACGGATGCAGGTGCAGACAGCAAGGATCAAGCGAAGTGATCTGGCTGCTAACAGCCCGGTTGGCAGGAGGTTCCACGTGTACCTGCAGAAAGCTCAGGCTTAGCATGAGTTTAATGTTGCAGAAGCTCCATGCAGCCTCCTGGTGGAGGGTGGATTAACAAGGAAAGGGATTGGGGTAGCTGGGGGTGGGGGGCGTGTGCACCCTGATAGAGGGGGTTGGGGAGGGCCATGTGCCCAGCCAGCCCTCATCCATGCAGGCCTAAGTCCTAGAGAGGCAGGCAGCAGAAAGAGATTGTGAAGTGATTTGGAGAGTGAACTTCAGGGAAATGGTAGGCGCTCAGGGCAGCCTTCTCCAGGTCATCACATGCAGAATGCAGCTGGCTGCACAGGACTATGTGCCCTAAGACTGTGGAGGTAGAAATATTCTCCCCACTTTATCAGGGTAGCTTCTCTACGGTATGAGGTTGGCCCAGGATGAATGCAGGGCCATCAGTGGAGCCTGCAGCTACAGTGATGAGCAAAATGCAGCAATAAAGCTTTATTCATCAATGACTTAGTGAGCTAATTAATGAAATGGTATTTTACTGATTGCTAGTGCAATGGTTAATTTTATGGGTCAACTTGACTGGGCTGCACGGTGCCCAGATATTTGATCAAACATTATTCTGGGTAGGTGTATGTGTGAGGGTGCTTCTGGATGAGATTAACACTTGAATTGACTGAGACAAATTTCTCCCCCTAATGTGGGTGGGCCACATCTAATTGAAAATGTGAATAGAGCACAAAGGCTGAGTAAGAGGGGACTTTGCATACCTGACTACTTGGGCTGGGGTATTGGTCTTCTCCTGCCCTTGGACTGGAACTCGTACCATCAGCTCTCCTGGTTCTCAGGCCCCTGGACTCAGACTGGAACTTCTGGGTCTCTAGCTTACCAGGTTGGGACTTGGGACTTCTAAGTATCTGTAATTGTGTGAGCCAATTGCATAGAATAAATCTCTGTGTATACATTTATGTACACATATGTACACACTGTATACAATCGCCTGTTAATGCTGCTTCTCTGGGGAACCCTGACTAATACACCACCCATGTGCCAAATGCTCTGTTCTGTGCTCAAACAGATTTAATCAGCAGCCCTTTAGCAGGGAACACAAGAGATGAAAGAAATAGGTGGACACCACATCAAAGGGACACAAGTTGTTATTGAGCACATGTAAGGTTTCCAGAAATAATCTGAGGGATGGGGACAATCAGAGGCTGATCAAAATAGAGGCAAAAGACAGAGCCAGTAAAGGACAAGTTAATTACTTTTATTTTTGGACACAGCATCTCTCTCCATCATCCTGAGTAGAGTGGTGTGGCATCATAGCTCACCACACCCTCAAACTCTTGGGCTCAAATGAGCATCTTGCCTGAGCCTCCCTAGTAGTTGAGATTATAGGCACCCATCCCAATGGCCTGCTAGTTTGTCTATTTTTAATAGAGATGGGGGCTGGCTCTTGCTTAGGCTGTTCTCGAACTCCTGAGCTCAGGCAATTCATCTGCCTCAGCCACCACACTGGCCAAGTTAATTACTGTTTTTGAGGTTTCATTTAAAACCCTAGGGTCGTATAGGTTGAGGAAATTGTGTGTGTGTGTATAGCTAGGAGCTCAATCCAGAAAATCAGGTGCTAGATCCTATGCACAAACCCCAACTCTATATACTATACCTCTAAGAAAAGGGAAGACCAGAGGCTTGGATTTTCAGTGAAGGGTGAGGACGAGGGTTGTCATACAATGTTTGTATGTGCATGTCTTTCATACGGGCACAGATGCGTATAGGTTGGTTCACACAAACACAGACATACACAAAGCGTTTAGGTTTCCCTAGGAATCGAGTCTCTGTTCGAAGCAGAGTCCCAGGCTTCAGGCCTGTTGAGTCCTGAGATTCTTGTGGCCCATCCAACGGAGCCCAAGTGGGAGGATGCTGCTTCTGGGGGCCAGACACACCTCTGCAGACAAGACCAGAACAGGTGTGGACAGGGTGTCTTTCTGTTTGATAAGGATACCTTGTTTTTGTTTTTATTTTGAGACCGTCTCATTCTGTTGCCCTGAACAGAGTGCCATTGCATCATCATAGCTCACAGGAACCTCAGACTCTTGGGCTCAAGTGCTCCCCTTGCCTCAGCCTCCCAAGTAGCTGGGAGGTGCCTGCCACCACACCTGGCTAGCTTTTTTCTATTTTTAGTAGAGACAGGGTCTTGCTCTTCCTCAGGCTGGTCTCGAGCTCCTGAACTTGAGCAATCCACCCATCTCAGCCTCCCAGAGTGCTAGGATTACAAGTGTGAGCCACCACTCCCAGCCAAGGGCACCTTGTTCTTGTGGGGTCCCCCAGAATAGGGCCATACGTGTACGGGCCGGAAAACAAGTCAAGGCCTGTTGGCCTGCTGCGTCATCACCAAGGCTGCCATCCTGGCCTCTCCGCAAATCTCCGCAGCTCCTGAATCAGGATTGCTCAGCCTTCACAAAGTCTCTGTCCATGCCCTGGCCTGGCTTCCTGAGCCAACTGTGGACTTTATTTATTCTGTAGACAATTCCAATGCACGTATCATGGACTAGGAACTGAATTAGGCATGGAGAATTCAGACATAAACAAAACATGGATCTTTTCACAGAACCTGAAAATCAGTCAACTTCTTAAAATCATAAGAAAGGAGGAACTCGGCTCAGCGCCTATGGCTCAATTGGCTAAGGCGCCAGCCACGTACGTACACCTAAGGTGGCGGGTTCGAATCCCCAGCCCGGCCCGCCAAACAACAATGATGGCTGCAACCAAAAAATGGCTGGGCGTTGTGGCGGGTGCCTGTGGTCCCAGCTACTTAGGAGGCGGAGGCAGGAGACTGGCTTGAGCCCAGGAGTTGGAGGTTGCTATGAGCTGTGATGCCATGGCATTCTACCCAGGGGGATAGCTTGAGGCTCTGTCTCAAAAAAAAAAAAAAGAAAGGAGGAACTCAAGGAACTGGGGGATTCAGATCTAACCTCCATCCATTCGCAGGCAACTGATTATTTCCTGAAGTCAGATCTCTGGAATGATCATTAATCCTACCCTTTTGTGCCCTTCCATACATAAGTTTGGGACCAATCAAGAAATAAGACAGAGGACACAGACGAAAATCAAAATATCAAAATATCTTTGAAGGTGAGTTGAAGAACGTGGCTTTAGAGCCATAGCCACGGTGGGCTTCCGAGCACCCCACTTCGGGTTGCAGTTTATTCATCCAGTTTAGGCTGACCACAATGTGCTGGATTCCTGGGCAGGGCCCACCCTAGAAAACTGACCACCTTTTACCCAGTCCTGAATGTATCCCTGAAGGTGGATCCAGGAACACACAGAAAAGGCCAAGCTGAGCATATTCAGTTTTTTCTCTGAAACCTGCCTATCTGATAAGTCCTTCCCTCTGAGCAATTAGTGAAGGTGCATAAGCGCCTGAGTGTTGTTTCTGCTGACATTCCTCTACATAAAAACATAGGACAGAGGTGGCCGGCGCCTGTGGCTCAAAAGAGTAGGGTGCCGGCCCTATCTACCGGAGGTGGCAGGTTCAAACCCAGCCCTGGTCGAAAAAAAAAAAATGCAATAAAACCAAACCAAAACCAAACAAAAAAACATAGGACAGAGGAAGGGAGGCTCCCCAACACCTGGTATGTGTGGCCGCATTTAGGCTGCTCATAGAGGAGGGTAAACTTGGGACACTAGGCTCCTGGTCCCTGTGGATACTACAGTGCCTGGGTGCCTCCTTTTAAATCCTGACTTTGTCACTTACTAACCAGGCAAGCTTGAACAAATCATCTTACCTTTCCAGGACTCAAATGTACCCCACGAGAAACACAGATATCGGTGTTCCATCCACTGTGGAAGGGTTCCTGGGGAGACAAAATTGGAGCATGTGTAGGCACAGAGAAGACCATGGGTTCTTGAGAGGGACATGCACTGTGAGAGCTGTGGCTCGTAGTTTAACCTGGACATCACCCGGGGGCTCGGGCATCACTGAACTACTTGAAGAAAGGAAGTAACTTCCCATCACAAGGCCTGTTGAATGTTCTGTGTTGTAGAAGTTCCATCACAGCCTTCTGTCCACTTGCAAATTCTCTTTCCAACAACCTCCAAGTCCTTGTGTAGCTCAGGGAAAAATTTGGTATCACACTAACATGCTTTCTGTCTCTGGTAAACTACACCACAGCACACTACACACACACACAGATACACACAACACACACACACACCCCCCCACAGCAGAGAATCCATCTCAACTCTAATGGCTAAGTTGTTTTTCAAGTACAGAGAGAATTTCTAAACAACTCCTCAGAAGTTAAAGTAGAGATAGGAAAAAAAAATTGTATCCTTCTCAGAATGGATTAAAGAAAAAAAAAACTCTCTAAAAGTCAAGCTTTCTCTTCCCCTGAGATATGATTATGATTTTTCTCTTCTTTGCTCTCAACAGTTTCACGTGCATTAAATACTCAATGTGGAACTCGTTGGTGAAGCTGTCTGGTTCTCTTTCCAGGCACAGAGTGGGTTGCATTTCCTGGCTCCCTGTGGCTGGGTGCAGCCCAGTGACTCCTCCTGGTCCATGGGTGGTCAGCGGAGGTGACACATGTTGCCTATGGGCCAGAGCCTTTAACTGTTTAGCTGCTGCTGTGAGCACACTCCCTCCTGCTGTGTGGTGACTGTGACATTCAAGATAGTAGCTGCCCCACCAAGCAGACAGGTCCCTTAAGAGGAGGCCTGGAGCACAGTCTCCCATTGACCGGTGAGCAACACTTATTGGAATGCGCAAGTGACCTTTACTGTCCCCAGACATTAGGATTTGAGAGTTGTTTGTTATTGCAGCTTAACCTAGTCTATTTCGTCTGATTTACCCACCACACATGAAAAAATATAAATCCCAACCAATTGTCCTGACATTGTTTATAGGTCCTAGAGCATCCCAGTTGGTCAGAGATGACACCAATTCATGGGAGGCTGAAAATACCCAGTCCTTGAGTGCCGGCTTTCAGCAGGGTTTAAGGAGAAGACCCTGCTTCCCCGAACGGGTTCAGCCTTTGCATTAAACATCAGGCTGCTTCCTCTACCGCATGGCAGGTTTTCATCTCCTCTGAATAATTTTTTAGCAACTTGAGAAACTGCAATCCAAACATATAGTATTTTTGGCTGGAAATTAAAACACGTCACTTTTAAAACATAAGCAGCATGCACTGAATGTTTATGGTAAAAAGCTCACTCCTGGCCAGACTGCAAAGCTCACATTACCGAGAGGCAAACCCTGGAGCCTGCTAGCAGTTTGCATCCCAGCTCGTCCTTCCTACACAGAGCAGGGGCTGTGAATCATTTCTCCCCTGGCACATGAACTCCCAGGCTTTATGACTCGTTCCATATTGAAGAGTGACTGGCTAGAATTTCCCCCTCGCTTTCAAAATGGGAAGACAGTTTTCTGCCCACTGTACGGCCCTTGTGCTAAACCAGAGATCCCTGTTCTAATGAAATTTCCAATAACACTGCACTGGAGGCGTGGCCATGAAGCCACCGGGTGAGGGGGGGACCACCTTTTTGCTTTGTTTGCACGTTTATTTATTTCATTTCTTTACACATTCATTTGTTACTGCTACAGGAAGCAAGTGTCCGTGAAAGATGTCTGGAAGGAGAGAAAGACAGATCATCCTTGAGTCTTTGAAGCCTGAAGCTTAACACTGGAGCCATTTAGTGAGTTAGGTCATAAGAGAGATACAATATATTGTGGGAATTTAGAGAAAGAAGATGCATCAGGGAATCTATGAAAGAAAAGGAAAGAAATGAACGTCTTTGACCACTTACTACTTTATTTTATTCCATTTCTACCATGACTTCATGAGGTGGTAACTCATGTACTCGAGGGGGAAATGGAACCTCCTATATTAAGGTCAAAAACTATCCATCAGGGCTTGGCACCCGTAGCTTAGTGGTTAAGGCGCCGGCCACATACAGTGAGGCAGGCATGTTCGAACCTGGCTGGGGTCTGCTAAACAACAATGACAACTGCAACAAAAAAGTAGCCGGGTATTATGATGGGTACCTATATTCCCAGCTGCTTGGGAGAAATTCTCTGAGGCAAGAGAATCGCTTAAGCCCAAGAGTTGGAGGTTGCAGCGAGCTGTGACTCCATGGCACTCTACCGAGAGTGACATAATGAGACTCTGTCTCAAAACAAACAAAGAAAAACAAAAAACCCAAAGAGTTATGTTTCATACACGGGTTCATCTGATTCCAAAACTGGTGTCAAGTAACCTCACCTCTGTGACCACAGTTGAGCTATCCATAGGCTCGAGATAGAACAGTATTGATCTCACACAGGTGTTTTGAGAATTCAATGAGATAACCCATGAAAACGATGCTTTTTGCCTGACACATGGTGTCCAATAACCGTTAGTTGGGGTGTCATTACCAACCACCTGCTGTATTGCAAACCCTTGCTCAGTACTTCACAAACTTCGTTCTTATCTTTAGGGATAAGGAGAGGGAGGCTCAGATAAATGAATCAACTTCCTCAAGGTCAGCTCGCTGGTAAGTAAGAGTGCGGGGATAAGAACCGGGGCCTGCCTGACTTGAACAGTGGTGCTCATTCCACTGTGCTAAGGTGGCTTCCCAGACTGATTCAGAAGATTAAAAGCCTTGCAGGCAGTGAGTAATGTCCATCACTGCATTACGCGCTGTGCAGTGCCTGAGAATGTGGGCTTTGAATTGCCATAGGAGCACATTTTACCACCCTATGACCTCAGGCAACCTGTTTTACCCCTCTGAGCACCTCATAAAACCAACGTGAGAATTCAACATGTGAGGTGTTTAGCAAGATGCCTAGCACATAGATTTCAATGAACATGAATGATGGTGGTGGTGGTGATGACGATGACAGTGGTTATGATGACAGTGGTGCTAATAATGATGACGAGGGTGTCATTGGCCTAGCCCATATGACATGCCCCTAAAGAGACAGAAAGGGATTTGCTCCAAGATCATTGCCTTGGTCAGCATGTGCACACTTCTCATTAACAAAGAACGTTCAGAATGGGTGGTGCCTATGGCTCAATGGAGTAAGGTGCTGCCCCATATACCAGAGGTGGCGGGTTCAAAACCCAGACCCAGCCAAAAAAAAGAACGTTCAGAAAGCAACAAGTTAAGGAACTATGCGGAATGATGATCCCTTCCAGAATAAGTGCACTAAGAAAATGCACTTTCAAGACTTTTCTTCTTAATGTGACTTTTTAAAAATGTTGGGTGGTGACAAAGCCAGAATTCTCTTATCAAAATGAAATCTGTAGAATACAATTTCAGCTCAAACAATGTGGTCTATACACAGTGTCACCCTTTCAAGTCAGATGAGGAAATATAAAACCCTCTAGAATGGATACATTGTTTGCACACAAAACGCCATGTGAATCCATGCTGCATGCCAGGCCTCATTTGGCATCTGCAGTAAAAAGGGAAAACTCTCTCTTCTCCTGGGAAAACCCCAACGGAGACCTCAACACCATATTAACTGTCTCCTTTGCTCCCCAGAGAATAGCAAAAGTCCCACCTCTTGGTTCGCTGGCACTCCAAATCCCTGGGAGACAAGAACCTGGCGTTTATCGGCCACTGTTTATTGCCATCAGACTGACATGATTCCAATCACTTCCCTCGGTGGTGAAATGGGGCTACAGAAATGAACTGAGAAACCACTAAATGCTCAGCACTGCTCTAGGTACCACGAGGGGCACAAAGGTGGCTAAGGGTCAGCCTTGACCTCCATGCCCACCCCACCTAACAGGGTGGGGGGAAAGGCAAGTCCATGAAGGCAAGACACATTTTAATTAATACGGGATAGTCATCCAGGCAGCCAGCAGTCTTCCATCCTGCCTCGACAGTATCCCTACTATGTGCCAGGCATGGTGCAGAGATCAGAGGAGAGAAAAACAAGAAAGCCTCAGGAAGAGCAGAGTCCAGGTGCTTCAGAAACTCAGCTGAATGAGAGGGAGCGTCTAATAACGAACTAGAGAAGAGTTTTGGAAGGGTCTCAAGAGAATAGTAAAACTCGACACAAGGACATGTGGGACTATCCAAAGTCACAAGTCAAGGTCAGGTGAGTGGGTCTGATCCGCCTGCTCCATGGTTGTGCCACCTCTTAATGAGCCTGCAGCCATCGCAGACCTCTCTGGACTTCTGAGGGCTCTTGGCGTTCAGCCCTCCCTTCCCTTTAACCCTTTGGGCTTTTTTTTTTTTTAAATGAGAATTCTCCCTTGCCTGAATACCTGGTTGCAGAAAGGACAAAACTCCCTCCAAGGAAGTAGAGTGGACTTCATCATCCCTCTCCCCGGCTGAGCCCCTCTTGAATGACCTCTCCAAGGAGGAAGTGGCCTTTGAAGGATTTCAACCAAGTTAAGAACTGGAAGGAGAGTTTTCTAGGGTGAAGAAACAGCAAGTCCAATGGCCTGAGGCATGCGTGAGTTTGGTGAGCTCCAAGAGAGCCAGAGTATGGGATGAACAGTAGGGGTGAGAGCAAAGAGGTGGGCTGGGACCGGACCCCGTGAGGCCTCACAAGCCATTGCAGGGGACTGGTCATGAGAGGGGTGTAAGCAAGGGAGTGGGTGCTGCAATTTGTTTTTCAGCTTTGTCCTCTGGCTGCTGTGTAGAGAATGGATCATGGATACGTGAGACAGAATCAAGGATGCCAGCGAGGGGCCCACTGCCATACCCAGGGGTGAGAGGATGACAGTCAGGACCAGGGTAGTACCAGGGACGCTAGAGAAAGAGAGAGAGAGAGATCTGGGATACCATTAGCAGGCTAACATCCACTGGACGTGTTCGTTGATGTGAGAGATGAGAGAAAGAAGAATCCAGAATGACTCTTGGGTTTGAAGGTTACACAGGCAGACCCTGCTGCTTAATGAGCAGCAGTGGATAGTAGAGAGGGCTCTTACTGGGGTGCCATGGAGAAGGCTGCGGTGTGCATTCAGGGTCTGAGATGAGTATGAGGCACCCAAGAGACATCAGACAGGGAGTTCTGTGATCCTGGAGTTGGCTGTGCAGGAAAGGGCTAGAGATACAAACACCCATGTCTTTAGCACGAACCTGATATTTAAAGTGAAGGAATGGATTGAGGTCACCTAAGGAGGGAAATGGGATAAAAGAGGTCTGAGGACGCAGCCCTGGGGTCCTCCGACAACCCTCTGGAACAAGAAAATTCCCACCATGCCTTTTCCCTTCACACTTGCACGATCCACAGCACCGCAGGATAAACTGCAGAGGGAAAAGCCGAACCTGTTAAGACCATTTTTAACCTAATTTGAATACTGTATGTACATAATTAAAAACATTTGGCCCCAAAGATTAATAACTCCTTTTCCATCTTCCTTTGACAGTCGCTCTGATTTGCCGGGTGCGGCGGGCGGGGTGGGTGCTTTCTGAGTTGATTAACACCTTCACGTTGCTTTGAGAAAAGTGTGGGGCGGCGACAGAAAATGCCACATTGCAGATGCCTGACTTTGGGATGGGACTCTGACTTCACGCCTCCTGATAGAGGCAGAGACTCACTTCTGACGGAGGGAAAGTATTACAAAAATATATATGTAACACATATTCTATTCCTGATTTAGGTCTATAATCTTATGAGCCAGACTGTAATGAATAAAGTTATAATTAGCTGTAGATGAAGAACACGCAGCCGTGTTTTCTAGGGTGCACTTTAGGGCTCCGGTCCAATCTGCACATTTACAAGCTGTGCTATTTGCATTGACTTCTACAGACTCTACTCAGAGACAGAAGAGGCTGCATTATTGATTACAGCCTGCGCTTCTTGCTTATCTCTCTACTACACCCTGTGGGGTGTGGAAATGCAGGAGGAGGAAACAGCCAGGAAATCCGGAAAACACTACCCCATCCTCACAGAATAGTTCCCCAAATAGCAGCAACAATGTTTAATCTATGCCAGAAAACCTCTGCCATTCCCTTCCCCCATCCCCCGTTAGAGTTAGATCGACAGGCTTGGACTAAATGGATATAAATTGACACAAAATAGCTGGGATGTGCTGTGTGACCTTAAGCAAGTTACTTCCCCTCTCTGGGCCCTGGGTGTCCATCTGTAAAATGAGAAGTTGGGCTTGAGTATTTCTAGGGGCTTCTCCAGCTTCAACATCTGGGGATCTATGATCCTATGAAAAGACAACCAGGGCTTACCTCATGCTGCCAAGGAGCCAAATTCCCATATACTTCCTTCCGTGTGTTGATGTGGTGTGAGATAGGTTGATGCTAAATGTTTAATAGCTGCCTTTCCAGTGACAAAGTTCTGATGTATGGTGTTTGCCAGTTTCTGTGGTGTAAATACCCTCAGCATGGTAAATTTCAACCTACCAATATGATGTCATTGAATACAGACTTGGGGAAAGATGCACAGAGCTGGTGCTCCTACCAACTGCAGGGCCCCACTCATGCTTCATGTTGGGAATAAGTGGTAAGTTAGCCCCTCTCTCTTCTCTGCTTCCCCTGGTCAAAAGGTTTTAAGAAGGAGCCAACACTACTCTCGTTGCAGGCAGCAAAGAGGTTGACCTTAATCCTCTGGTTAGTTTCTCTGCAGTGTGACTCTTGAAGTCACTGTGGCCTCAAGGTTAAGGGCACAGGCTCATGAGCCAGACATACAAGGTCCAAATTCTGCCAGTCTAGCGACCTTAACCTCTCTGCAAAAGATGGAAAGTAGGAATAATAACATAAAAACACCATATCCTGGGTGGCTTAGATGACAGAAATATATTTTCTCACAGCTCTGAAAGCTGAAAGTTCAAGATCAGGATGCCAGCATGGTTGGGTTCTGGATGCGGGCTTTCAGACTGCCACCTTCTCACTGTGCCCTCACCCGGCAGAGAGAGACTGGTGACCCTTCCTCTTCTGATTAGCACATCAGTTCTATCAGATCAGGGCTACACTCTTATGACCCCATTTAACCTTAATCACTTTCTTATAGGCCCTATGTACAGTAAAGTCACATGGGGGAGTTAGGGGTTCAACATATGAATAGGGGGGACACAATTCAGTTCATAGCAATAGGGTTGTTGTAACAATTAAGTTGATACATGTAGCAAGCCTGCTCCATGGCAAGCATTCAATAGATGTTAGCTGTTGTTATACATACACACACACACTTATTTTTTTTTAAAAGATGATGGTCAGTTTGAGCTTGATCAACTTAGCACAAATTTGATAACTCTAGAATTCAATTTTTTTTTTTTTGAGACGGAGCCTCAAGCTATCCCCCTGGGTAGAGTGCCATGGCATCACAGCTCATAGCAACCTCCAACTCCTGGGCTCAAGTGAGTCTTCTGCCTCCGCCTCCCAAGTAGCTGGGACCACAAGTGCCCGCTACAACACCCGGCTGTTTTTTGGTTGCAGCCATCATTGATGTTTGGCGGGCCCAGGCTGGGGATTCGAACCTGCCACCTTAGGTGTACGTGGCTGGCGCCTTAGCCAATTGAGCCACAGGCACCGAGCCAAGAATTCAATTTTCTTACAAAAGCCTCAGACTCGCCAAGAGACGAATAAAGGTCTCATCTGATGGCCAGTTCAACCCAACTGTTGGTCTAGAAGCTCTGCACTTGGATTTGGGATCTGAAGAACATTTGATATGCCATCAGTTTCATCCCCTTTGCAGACTCCAAGCTTAGATAACTGGAGCAGCAGAGAAGCTGACGCACTTCTGATTCTCTGACCTGCAATTCCAAAGGCAGACTCCGGGTCCTACAGTCCTTCCCGTTTCCAGGTGAGCCCATTGGAGTCTGCTACAACTTGTGGTGGCTACATCCTAACCCAGCCCCACCAACCCTCCAATATTGATTGTCCTTGCTCTGGTAAGGAACAGGGTGAGGGAAATCAGTCTGGCTGAGAGGAACAGTGAGAAAGGAGGGAAGGGAAGGCCCACTTCTCGAGCACCTTCTAGTTGCCAGGCAGGGTTCCACTGGCTTGGGGTCCATCCCAACTCTTATCAATTCTCCTGACAATCCTCTGTAACATTCTACAGATGAGTTCACTGAGGCTCTGGGATTGTCACCAAGCCAGTGGAACAAGCTGGTACAGGTGGAGGAGATGAAATTCAAACCCAGTTTCATATAACTCTAAAACCCCCTCAGCAGGTCTCTACTCGGCTCACTGTGCACTAATACAGTTAAAACAAGATGGCCAGGGCTCAGCACCCGTAGCACAGTGGTTACAGCACCAGCCACATACACCAAGGCTGGTGGGTTCAAACCCGGCCTGGGCCAGCTAAACAACAATGACAACTGCAACAAAAGATAGCTGGGCATTGGGATGGGTGCCTGTAGTTCCAGCTGTTCAGAAGGCTGAGGCAACAGAATCGCTTAAGCCCAAGAGTTTGAGGTTGCTGTGAGCTGTGACGCCACTGCACTCTACTGAGGGTGACATAGTAAGACACTATCTCAAAAAAAACCAAAAAAAAACCAAAGATGGCCAGACATTCTGATTTGGCCAAAATAGTTCTGGCTTTTGACAACTGAGGCTAGTGCTCAGGTGACCCTGAAAGTTTTGTTTTAGGAAAGCCCACCAACCAACCAGTACCCGCCAACATTGCATGGTTTGGAACCCAAGCTTGTTAATACCAGAGCCGCCAGCTGTCCTGTCAGTGGGTGTCCTTGAAGGGGTCAGTGGAAATCACAACCAACACTCTACAGCCACAGCCACCACTGGGGGCGGGGCTGGGCAGGGAAAAGGAGAGTCTGGAGGTGCTCAGCCACCCTGATCCCTCTCCAGCTGCCCCTTCCCGGTCTTCTAGCCAACACATTAGAAATGTGTGACTGAAGTATAAATGTCCTCCCCTGTGACAGTTGAGATAGCAGCTGAATCATCTGAGAGACAAAGCCCTTGGGCCACCTCAGGACTGGGAGGGGCTTGTCAGAGCTTTTAGGATGGTTGGTGATGCCTTTGGCTCCCAGGAAGTAGTCAGGGTTCTACGTTGATTTGGAGAATCATTGCATTCATGGGGGTGCCAGGTTCTAAGGGGTGACCTGGTTCCTCAGAGGGAAGCCAGGTGTGCTTGGGGTGGGGGCGCAGCAAGGGGCAGAAGGGGCCTCTCTGGCTTCTCTTCAACTCATCCGCCAACAGATCACGCCGCCCTTTGCAAGTTTCCCTTCTCCAGGGCCTCCATTTGTTCTTCTCTGTGGGATGGGGAAGGTGCTTTTCCAACTTGGAAATGTCGGCGATTCTCCCGCAACACCTTAACATGTGCTGAGGAACTTGGCAAGGCGATGCGGGTATAGGTGTCCTCAAAAGTTGTGCATGAATCAGATCCTCCTTAGGGAGCTGCACTCGTGTGAAGCAGAGAGCCAGGGTACAGTGTGAGCAACCAGTCTCTAGTGCATCACCAGCTTGTGGGTGATTACGGGGGCCCTGGAAGGAGAGAAGGAGGAAGAGAGAGGGGAAAAGAAGGAAAGGAGAGAGAGGACAAAAGGGCGGCAGGGGTTGGGGCGGGTACCTGGGAGCCGGGTGTGTGAGTTCAGAGTTGACATCTCTGTCTTCCACTTGCTGGTGGGTGGCGTGACCTTGGAGAAGTCACTCGACTTCTCTCAGGATGCATTTTCTCATCTGTAAAAGGGTGATACGAATCCCTACCAGATGAAATAACCTGTCTGAGGAGCTTAACGCTCCTGGCCACTTGATAAGCCCTCAACATAATATCAGGTATTAAGCAAAGATTAGGGGAGAGGAAAGGAGAAAGAATGGAGGGAAGATTTCAGGAAGGAGGGACAAGAAACCCTGACTGAACCTTACTTAGCCTGGGCCAGGCATGTTCCTACCTAATGACATGGGACATATACGGAATCATGGAAAGGTTAGAATGGAGGGGTAGGGCCGCTTTCTGTTTTTCTTTCTCAAATCTGGAGACATGAAGTGAAGAGGCAGACTCAGGGGTTCTCTTTAGGCTAGCCCCAGATTCCAGCTCCTGCTAGTTATATTGCTTTGAAATATACCCCCCCCCCAAATAATTCGCAGAATCCTTCAAAAGAGCACATCCCCACCCCACCTGAGACCCAAACCGACACGGGTAACAAGACAAAATGCACCCAAGCACACGGTGCGCACACCGGCAGGGTATTTTCAAACACTCTCTTGCACACCGTCCCACAGCACATGCATCCTTGTGGTTTGCACAGCCAAGGTCAGTGCTTCTCCTGCTGAGGATCAAAAGCGATTACCCTTTCATCATTCATTGTGAATTGATTATCTTAGCATTATTTCCCCAACCTCCCTGCTCCCCAGACGGGTCCAGTCCCTCTGGTGAGAGCTGTCAAGCCTTTCTTGTGTGGCGCTTAGCATAGTTTCACCATCACACATGGGTTATTTAACGAGCACCTGCTTTCCCTCCTAGACTTTCTACTGCTTCAGAGCTTCAGGCTCCTCCTCCTGCACCTAGCACTAAGCCTGACAAAACAGTGAAAGTTTCACTACGGCGGGTGGAATGTTGAAATGAAAGAACGTGGCTCGGCACCTGTGGCTCAAGCGGCTAAGGCGCCAGCCACGTACACCTAAGGTGGTGGGTTCGAATCCCCAGCCCGGGCCTGCCAAACAACAATGATGGCTGCAACCAAAAAATGGCCGGGCATTGTGGTGGGCGCCTGTGGTCTCAGCTACTTGGGAGGCGGAGGCAAGAGACTCGCTTGAGCCCAGGAGTTGGAGGTTGCTGTGAACTGTGATGCCATGGCACTCTACCCAGGGGGATAGCTTGAGGTTTCGTCTCAAAAAAAAAAAAAAAAGAAAGAAAAAGAAATGAAGGAACATGCACATAATGGTGAGTCTTTTCAAACAACCTCTCCACACCTCAGACCCCCGCCCCACTCGCTGCAAGGGTTCTTGACCTTGTGTGAAGCCACAGCCCCAGAGCAAGCTCCTGTACTGTGTCCAGGGCCTCTGTCCTCTGCCCCTGCTCTTTAGTCCCCTGGCCAGGTGAGCCTGCCTTCTGGAGTCCAGAGAGTCGCCTCCTTCCTCAGCAGATGCTGGAGGCCTGTCTGGAAGGGCGGGCAGGGCTCCCACCTTGACATCCCCCAGCTTTAAGCTGGGGCCTTAGTGCCTATCACAATTAAGATGCAATTATTCCAAAGGGGTCTTTGGGCCAGTGACCCCTTCCCCTTTTTCTGCCTGCCAACCTCAGCACTTTCCCTCCCTTCCTTTATACCCTTGACTCAGATCTCAGATTCTCTTAAAAAAATATTTACATTTCCGCCCTTCTTCGGGGGACTCTGTCTGTCTCTCTAATAAATAGAACATGAGCGGCTGCTCTTGCCCAACCTGGACCAACACGGGCTGCTGCCACTCCCTTCCAGGCAGCCTCCCCATCAGCCCCACCCCTTCCATGCTGCCCCAACTCCCCCCTCCCCCAGTCATTGTCTGGTCCCACTCCCAGGAGCCAGGAGCGGGACCCATTCTGTGCCCTCCTCCTCATTAAATCAGCGGCCATCAGCTCCTGGAGACAGACAGAGGCAGCTGCCCAGGTTCCCAGCCCGGAGTGGGCCCAAGGGGTTGATTAGCATATTGTTGTAGGGAAAGAAGTCTGGAGTAATCCTTTTTCCTATTGACACTAAATAACATTACCTGAAGGCTCCCCCACCCCTCCAGCCAGCCAAAAGCAGCCAGAGAATCCTGATTCTCCCTCCTGTTCTCTCCCTGACTCCATCTCCCCTCCTCCCTCTCTTTTCCTGCCCTCCTTCTCCCCCCTCCTCCTGTCCCTTTCCCTCCTCCTCCCCTCTGTTCCTCTTATCTGCCTCCTCCCCCTTCTATCCCCACCTCAGCTCCATCCCTTTGAAAAAATGCAAGCACAAAATCACCCAGAAAAACCTCCTCCTGCCTCCCCTACAGCTGGGGGAGCCTTCGCAGGACCAGTGCTTTGCTCTGCCTGGAAAGCCACCGGAATGACAAATCTTTGGACAAATTACTGATTTCTCATCTAATTTACATCCAATTAGTGTGAGTGAAATGAATCATGTGGTCAGCCCCTCAGGGGAAACATTGAGATAACAAATGCCCAGGGCTTCTTTCCCGGGGAGCTGACGGGCCCTGGGGGAAGTCCATGATTTACCCCTGGGTCAGAGGGCCCCTCCCTTCCCCCAGGCAGGTTACCCAGCCCATAGATCAACTGGCCCCCCTCCCTGCAGCCAGGACAGCCCTGAGGGAGGCTAGCAACAAAAAAACAGGCTGGGTACAGACCAGACCTCAGTTGAGCCCCCGCTGCAGAGACCCACTTCAGATTTTGCAGGCCTGAGGTTTAGAAGCAAGTGCCAATCTCCACCATCCCAGCAAGGCCATCGGGGACCTGGTGATTCTAACTGCAGCCACTCACCACACATCGGGCCCTGCTTGGGTCCTTTATAGGGCCTGGCTCTTAACCCTTGTGACTATATACTCTAGGAGGCAGGTACTACTAAGACCTCAACTTTACAGAGAGGAAAACTGAGGCTTAGCCAGGGAACTGCAGGGCTGAGGGTTTTGAACATTGGCCGTGTCATGCCAGAGTCCAGGCGCTTAACCGTGGTGTTTTCTCTGCGAGGTCCATATTGCAGAGGAGGAAATTGAATCTCAGAAGGGTGGGGTGAGCTCCCTGCCCAAAGTCACAGAATACATTTTGGGGGGCAGACCACAAAAGTCAAATCCAGTGTGATTTCTCCGCATAGAGCTTACTGCTGCTTACTCTCTGGGCAGAGACAAAGCCCCTCTGCCTCCAGGGAGGTGACTAGGGATGGATCCTTCAAGGCCAGAGAAACAACCCGAACATGCACCTTGCCGTGACTGGGTCACTACTTGCTTCCTCGTACACCAAGAGTAGCAGACGGAATTCAGCAATGTTTTTCTAAAACAAGAAAGATGACTTTCCGAAATCGTTTGAAGTGGGAAGACAGGGGCGAGCGGGCGGGGCGGGGTGGGGGGCACGGGCTTCTTGTCTGAACAGTGCGGTAGCTGCATGTTTGGGATGAGTTTGATCTTCCTGTGTAAACTTGTTTCTAGTCTGCTATTTAAAACCTGGCATATGGATGGGATCTCAGCTTCCAGTACTGGCAGTTCTTAACATTCACAGCGACTAAATAAAAAGGGAATTTTAAAAACCAAATGCAGTTTTACCCCATAATGAGGCAAAGAGACAACTACTAAGAAGTTAACAACTCCCGAACTTGGGCCCAGCCAACCCTGTAAACGTGGGGCCGCCGCAGTGCAGTGGGGGTGAAGGGCAAAGTATCCCTAAGGTAGGCCCAGTTTTTGGTGCCCGGGCCTTAACCTAGGATTAAGAGTAGGGTTTGGGGCCTGATCTTTGCGGTCAGCTCTGTAAAGCTCTTAACACCTGGCTCTGGCATTCGCTACCTGAGTGACCTTGGCAAAGTCACTTAACCTCTCTGAGCTTCCTTAGATGTAAAACAGGCCCCAAATGGGGTCTAACTCATTCACTTCGGGAATGTCGTGGAGATCACGTGAGCTAATGTTTGTAACGTGTGTGTCGTAATGCTCCACACATCCTAAATGTGCAAAAAACAAAACAGAACCCAATCTATATATTATTACCTGCACCTCTGCCGGAGTGGTGAGGATGATTTTACCCATTTTTCAGCTTACCGATGCTGCATGTGCACGGAAGAGGGTTGAACACTCATCTCTTTAGAGGGTTGAAGATAACCTGTGGTCTGAGACCTGGGATGGGCAGGAAGTGAGAAGACTGAACACAGGTTCCAGAGAGAAGGAAGGGGCTCCAGGGGCTTAGGTCACCCACAGGCAGGACTGGAGAAGCAAGGCTGCCAGGTCCCCAATAACACCAGCAATTATTAAGTGCTTACCTACTGTGTGCCCGGCACTGTTCTAAATGCATCACGGTTTTGTTTGTTTCACTTAAGAACGGTTCATGGAGGTGGTTGTCGTCATTTTTGAATAGGAAATCAAGGCTCAGAGAAGTGAAGGCCTGGGAGGAGGTCATGCTGCTGGACAGCGAGTGGCAGGCTTGTGAGTTCAGGCTCCAGAGCCCTGCTCCGTTCACTGCCTCTCCCAGCACAGGTCCGGACAGCAGGGGGCGTCCTGGGGCAGAGCAGGAAGGATGGTACTGGGGAGAGCTGAGCCTATCCAGGCAACTGTGAGCCTCACTCCAACACACTAGGCAGAGGCTCTGGAGATTCCCCATAATGAGACTAAATTCCCTGACCGCCCACCATGCACTAAGGGAGAGCTACTCCTTAAGTATGCGGCCTCAGTTTGCTGACCTGTAAAATGGAAAGATCCTGGTACCTACATCAGAAGGTTGTTCATGAGGATTAAATAAAGCAGCTGAATCTGTATGTGGCAGAGTTCTCAGCTCTGTCATTGTTATTGCCAAAGAGGAAGCCAGGGTTTAGAGGGGTGGTGTGACTTGTCCAACTGAGCAGCACCAGATAAGGTTAATTTCAAAAATGTTCCATTTGGACACTACTCAGCAGAGCTGTAAATGAGACCATGGGTGTTTCCCAGGGAAATTGTCTGGGTATCCATGGGGGAAATCTAGGGATTTGAAGGACACCAGTGATATCTTGGGTCAATGCTTGTTTAAAGCACATTGAACCCCCCTGCTTCTCAGAGGCTCCTCTGGACACACCTATCCTAGCTCCCATTTCTCCTGAGCATCCCATTGGGGGAAGAACTTTGTCCTGACTCGGAGATTGCCCCAGGCGCCGGGGACTCGAGGCTCTGAGCTCCTGCTTTCAGGGGCTGCCACTGTCAAGACTTATGGCTGCCTCGTCTCTCCCCCTCGCTGGGTCTGGCTACATCACTTATCTCCCCGACGCTGACCTGCCAGCAGCTGCAGGAGGCTCTCTCCGGTAAGATTTGATTAATGAGGTTCAGCAGCAACAAATCAGTCTTATGGAGCAGCCCTCCCCTCCCTGGGACGCACTCTCCCAACACCCGCTGCATACAAACTGCAGGGCGGGTGCAAGGCTGCTCCCAGCCCTGCCTGTCAGTGGCTCCTGGTCCTGCACCCTGGGTCCCAGGACTGCACCTGGCTGGAATACAGAATCCACTGCACCCAAGTGCAAGCAAGTGGACCTTGCCTTTCCTCCCCTATCTTCAAATAATAATGCAATTATTACAATAGTGGAAATAATAACAGCTACTATTGATTGAGCTATCATATGCAAGGAAGGCCCTTTGAGACCTTATTTAATAACAACCCTGTGGAGTGGGGATTTCATTATCCCCATTTTACAGATGAGGTAACTGAGATGCAGGTGGCCTGGTCACTTGCCCAAAGTTACACAGTTAGAAAGGGGCAGAGCTGGGATTTGAACCTTAGCATGCTGGCCTATAATTTTGCCTCTTTATCTGTTTAAAAATCTCGTAACCCCTAGGGAATACGATGAAAAGGTTAGTCCTTCCCCTTGGAGAAAATGCTCATGTCTATATACCCGTAACCACACAATTTCATCAGCACCCTCCTTCATCCCACTCCAGGTCCTGAGGACCCCCATTTTTGCTCACTGTAAAATGGGCACAGCACCCCATGCCCCTGCTCAGGCTCTACAAGGGATCCTATTTCAAGGGCCTCCCCTCCCCTGCTTTCTGTGTCCCATGCACGATACCCAAGTCCTGCTCCCCAATCTCATCTGCTCACTCTCATTTGGAAAGTTCACATCATTGGAAAGCAGAACTAAGTGTTTTTCTCTTTGAGTTTCCAACTACTATATGTGCATCGCCCATCCCACCCCACTCCTCCTTACCCCCCACTGTTTTATTGGAACTGTTTGTTTCTCAAGCAGTTACAGGAAGCCCATGGCACATTGAGGTCCAGCCATTCCTTCGCGGCATAATCCGTGCATCATTCAAGTACATGTCCCTCCAGCCATTGGTGACCCCATGTCACCTCCCTGGGAGCTTTTCTGAAGTGGGCACCCTGATTAGCTGCTCCCTGCCCCCCATTTCCCACCTCCTCTTGTCCTAAGACCCTCAAGCCTCGACCACACCCTTTCCTTGCAAGCTGAAAGGGCTGCAGATCTCCCCCTTCTGCTCCCCTCTTTACCTTCCCCAAAGCCCTCACATCCCAGAAACATTTGTCAGGGATTTGCCAATAGTCACTTTTTCATCTGCTGGGGCAAGAGTCATCTTTGCATATAGATGTTTTGTAATAGATGTTGCATTGATTATGTAAAGTTCTTTTGGGAATCGCCTGGCCATTTCTGGGTCCTCACTGACCAGTTCCACCTCCAATACACATCTCAGCTCTCCTGGGTCAGGAGTGCTCAACCACCTGAGCCAGAGGCTGGGGGAAGGGGACTCAGGCCTGGATATGACAGGGACAAGTGTCTCTACCCCTTCAAGATGGATTTTCAATGCCCACTCCAGAAAGACTGGCTGAGGAAGGCCCATTTGATCCGAATACAACCTGTTCCTCAGTTAAAAAATATCCAGACGGCCCTAGTGATAAACATGTTTTGTTCTCTACAGTGTACAAAGCAAAACACACTGCTTATTAACTCATCCTGTCCTCACAACCACCTCATGTGGGAGGGGTTACCGTTGTGCCCACTTTACAGATCCGGAAAGTAAGGCACTAAGAAGGGACTTGCCCAAGAAATCAAGGTTCACGCATGGTAATTCCTGCCCGTGAGCTCCACCCGTTGAACTGTGAGATCTGTGCTTTTTCTCTTACATCATTTGCTTCAAAGCTCATTTGCAGAGAGGGGCATTCATGGGCACTCTCAGATCTTCCCCACCCCCGAGTTTCCGTGTCCTCTGGGGACTACAGGGAATGGCTTGTGGTTATGAGCATTTGTGCTGCGGAGAGGTGTGACCATCTGTGAGCGGGACATTGGGGAGGGCTGGCAGTGGGTGTCTGTGCAGGTGGAGTGTGCATGTGTGAGGAAGTGGGCAGGGGTGAGTGTGAGCTGGCACGGTATAAGGGGGTCACAGTGTATCTGTGCCTGTGCACTGGGTACTGTCATGGGTGCCACCTCTGGCCTGCCTCCTCCTCTGTTGGGTCACTCTGCCCTTTGTCTTCAGAACCCAAAGCCTTGGGCTCAGCCTCGTGGGACAAGAAGACTGGGGTGGATCACTATTTGCAAACTATTTGGGGAAGACGGTAAAATATATACTCTGATGAACATGCCCAGGCCCCTCAAAAAAGGCTTCCCCTTGCAAGCTCAGGATGTGCTTTTAGAAGGAAAGTGCCTTTGGGGCCAGTAAGCAAGTCACCCAGAAAAGGAGACATGTCATTTTGCAGGTGTGGGATGTGGGCACACAAAGGGCACTGTGGAATTAGGCCAATGGCACCAAATGGGGGGGGGGTAGATGGTAGAGGGGGAGAATCAGGATCAGGTGTGCAAATCTCTGTGGGACCTGACACCTCTTGTCACTGTACCCAGGGATCATTGGGGAGTTTGCAGACAGAAGGAAACAGCTCAGCAGGGCTTCTGGAGATCATTTTTCTCAGGCAAGTGGAGTCCTGGTTGGGGTCAAGCCCATGTGAGGGCATGAAGGCTTTCAACTCTTCCTCTGGCCAACCTCCGGCTATTGCACTGATGAGGTCCAAAGAGGCCTCCTCCTTGGGTGGCCCCTGAGGCCTTGTAGTGCCAGAGACAGCTCACAGAGAGGCTCAGGGGACCCTCACTCCTCCACCAGCCTCAGCCCCTGCACTTGCCACCTTCCATGTGGCCCCAAACACTCTGAAAATGGCCCCGAAATGACTCATCACACTCCATAACTGAGCAGTAGGAGGGAGACAAAGTCCAGTTGGGTTAGTGGAGTGCCCAGTACGGCCACGCCAGAGGATGGCAGGATTCCCTTCCCGCCTGCCCCCAGGCTGGCATTCCCTGCAACAACTCCGGAGCTTTCCCTAGAGCTTCCTGCTCTGGCTTCTACCTGAACTTGGCATCCCCATGTGCCAATTAGAGTCACACCTCCCATTTAACCAGAAGCACATTTTCCAGCTTGTTCTTCTACCAGGCTGGGCTCCAAATGCCTCTTGTGGTTGTTTCCCGAAATCAAATCCAACCTCAAAGCATGAAGATTTGCCATTATTAAAGACGAGCAAAAGCATATGCCCCAGGCTCTGGAGAGAATTTCTAATGAGGATTCCAAAGATCACAGCCGACTCATGAGCTCTTGGAATCTGAGGGGCCCTGAACAGTCATGGAGCCCTCTAATTACACTCCCTGCACATCCAGCTGTACCCACCGCCATGCCTTCGCCGCTGTTCCCACGACAGTCGTCTGTGTGATGTAGAGATGGTGTTTAAAGTCAGTGTATAAAGGGAAAAAGCAGGCATGGTCAAAATTACCCTTACAAATCCCTTAGGAGGGAGACTGATACACCATCTCTCAGTAAGTCCAACACAGCTGGGTTTTCCTTCCACGTTGGAACAAATCGCTTTTCTTTGGGCTAAGCACCAGATGAGGTTGTTGGCTTGATTTGAGGGGCCCTGTTCCATAAAAGATGCATGTCTTTGAACACTTGAATCACCCTCAGGGTGATACGGGAAGAGAGGCACACAGAGCTCAAAGCCACCGGGGAGCAGCAGGATCCATCTCCTGCGCTTGGTCCTTGAGTGAAACGGCAGTCGGAACCCCCCTCTTTATTCTCCACGAACACTCTGTTGCGTTATTGAGGTGGTGGTGGCGATTATTATGCTGTGTGCATAGACATGGTTGAATTCAAATACATGAAGTACAATCTCCCAGGAAGACTCGTCCCCTGCACTGCTATATGTTTACATCCTTCAAGGCTTCTTCTGCAATTTATATGCCACTTCTTCCAGGAGGCACTCCACGATTGCCTCAGCTGGCAGAGGTGTCCCCCAACTATGAACTCTCACAGCACCTGATTTGTCCCCATCTAACGACCGATATCACCATGTGTATATCGTATCTGCCCAAATATGTCGAGTCCTTGTTTGTTTTACCTCTTGGATCCTGACGGGAGTAGGCCCAGTATCTCTTATCTATCTCTTATCAATAAACATTGACTCAAGGACTAGGCATATGAATGAATGAATTACAGAAATGGCTCAGCTTGGGAAATATAAACATCTCTGCCTTGCTGATATAAAAGTACTGTACTCCTGGACTCAGGACAGGGTAGAAGGAGGACTTACGTTTTGACCTGACCTGTGGGTGGTATCTCTCCACCCCTCTGCATTCCCTTCCTCTGCCAAACTGCCTTCCCTGATCAAATTCCTCCCATTCTGATGCATTCGCACCCAACAAGAGCAGAAACCCCACCCCAGGACCCTGCCTAGCAGGAAGGGCAAGCAGTACTATCCCTATTCTGTAAATCAGCCAAAGCTCAAACAAGTGTGTCTGGCCCACAGTCACACAGCTAATGAAGAGCGGGGGGCCTAGATTTGGGTAAAACCTTTGTTTTTCTTTTTCTATTTAATCATATGCTGACTCTGGATAGAGATGCCAGTGTGTTCCGGTGAGTATCCAATTACTGTGGGGGTCCAGTGAGTGGCCAGGAGACAGTGTCCTGGGAACTCTTGTCCAATGGGAGTGGACAATATAGAAGTCATTTAGAAGGCCACCTGCTGATGAGCTAAAATCCAGAACATACCTGTGATGTGGGTGTCAGTAACTCCAAATGCCCCTACTCAGCCCCCTGGTTCCCAGCCGTGGACTACACATCTTTGGCTGTGTCCCCTTCCTTACACCGTGTTCTCTCTTATCTCCCTGTGGCCAAGGACTGTCCCCACTCCTCCAGGGGCACAGCACAGCATGGAAGTTGGAAATGAGGCTTTGGGGATAGCAGAGCTGGATGCAAATCCTGGCTCAGCCTTTTTAATACTCATCTGATAGTTGGTAATCACTTTGCTGCTCTGAGCTCAGTTTCTTCATCTGTAAAATCAGGATGATAATACTCAATGAAAAAGTTTACTGATATGATGTTAATGATCTATAAGTAGCAGGAGTCTCAGCTTAGACCTTACTTAGCTAGAATTCAGACCAACCTGGAGGGCACGCCACACAGAGCTCTAAAACAAGTCAGACCACCCTGGCTCAACTCACAGCTCCTGCACTAATTCACCTGCTGTGCAACTCTGGGAAATTTCCTTAACATTTCTGAGCTTTGGCTTCCTCACCAGTAAAATAAAGATAAAAATAGTGCCTAATTCATGGGGCTGCTTTGTGCCAAAAAGAGATAATGAACAGCTAAGCACAGTGTTTGGCACCTAACCAGTACTCAATAAATGTTCTCCATTAATACGGAAGCCACTAGCAATTATGTCAATGGACTAAGGGGGAGGGCTAGAAGAGGCTGATTTGCATGAGGTTTTGTCTATGGGAATGGGGGGATCAATGAGATATTTGTCTCAGCTGTTGGTTCTCAGGGGGCTGCCTGGCATCTGAGCCCTGCTGAGAGATAGGACAGGAGCAGAATGAAGATAAAGAAGCTACATTCAGGTACCAGGTTACAAAGTGTGACACAGGATGGTCTAAGGTGGTGGCATTTCCCAGGAATATAAGCTACCGTGTTTCCCTGAAAATAAGACCTACCCCCCAAATAAGCCCTAGCAGGATTTCTATGCATTTGTTAAATATAAGCCCCACCCCGATAATAAGACATAGTGATGGGCATGGCTATGCAGCGTATCTGCATAGCCACGCCATGCATTTTGACGTGGAGACATCTCCTGAAAATAAGCCCTAGTGTGTCTTCTTGAGAAAAAATAAATATAAGACAGTATCTTATTTTCAGGGAAACACGGTAGCTATTTATTGAGCAACTACTGTGTTCCCAGGCCTGCTGCACTTGGTGCTGAGGAGTGAGTGGGGAACAGGAATCATAAGCCTGCCTGCATTAGGCACAGAGTCCAGTAGTGCCTATGGGTCTGCACGCCAGGGGCACCTTCCTCCCTTGGGGCCAATCTTAGTGCTCTTGGAGTGGCTATGGCATTCCAGGCTGCAGACATTCAAGGAGGAGTTTAGGATCACAGAACACCAGAGAATAATCACTGCCCGAACAGACGACACCCCAGGGAGCTTCTAGAAATAACAAAGTGAGGCTGTGATAGGGCAGATATCATGCAAGGGGGAGCATGAGAGCGTGAATTTGGGGCTGTGATGGTGGAGAGGTCACATGAACGGGGAAATTAAGGACCTGCAGGGGGACACCTGACATGAGGAATGGCAGGACGTGGAGGGGGCAGGTGTGGGGCCCTTGCACAGCCTGCCCACAGACGCACTCACCCAACAACACACCTCTCTCGTTCCGCGTGCATGTATTTAAAACACAGCTGGCACACGCAGAGCTTTCCCCAGGGCACACACAGGGGTGCCCCTCATGGGTAAACCCGGCAGATGCTGCAAGCCTCATTTCAGACCAGAGATACCCCCACCCACATCCTCACACACCTCTGCTCTTCTCCCCCCAAGCTCTAGCACCCGGTGGGCTTTGGGGGCCCCACAGACATGGCCTCAATCCCAGCCCTGCCACTTACTAGTTGAGTGATTTGGTCACTCTTAGAGACTCTTTGAGCCTCAGTTTCCTTCTTCGTAAAACAGGAATAGCGAGAGACCCCACCTCACAGGGTTGCTGTGAGATGAAAGGCGCTCAGTCATTCAGAGTCCTTAAAAGTGTACCTGGCATATATAAGGGGCTTTGTAAATATGAGTGTCATGTGTACACACCCCCTCCCCGCATGTGCACACCTACACCTTGCACACAGTGTGTCCCTCTGTGGAACCCATGCCTGCTTTTGGTCACACGGCACACATGAGCATCACAGCTTCTAGCCCGGAAGACCACCTTGCCAGCACCACACCCCCAGCCCACACCCGTCCCTGCTGGGGAACCCCAATCCTGATCTGCCTTTTCTGGGCAGCCCTGTGGAAAGACCTCACAGGGGCAGTTTTGCCAAGAATGGCCTCAGAGCCTGAGTCCCCAGAGACAGGGAAGGGTCCACGGAGCAGCCCTGCAGGTCAGGGCTAGGCTGGGCAGTCTCAGACCTGAGGAGCTTCCCACTCCTCCCATGCATCAGTCCATCCCAGCCCCAGGATCCCATCAAGACTCAGGACCCAGCCACAGCTGCCTCCCTCCTTCCCCATCAAGCCTCCACAGCCTTTGTTATCTCAACTACTTTGAGAGAGTTCTCTTTTCTCCCCCTCGACTCCTCTGATGCTAATCTCTCTCCATAAATCATACCCTCTAATCTTTTCATCACCTTTCTCTGATTAAAGCAGCCTCGGGGGTTGGGAGCCCCAGTCCTCAGTGACTAAACCACTTTGATGTCCAAAGACAGTCCCTGAGGCTGCGCTGGCTGGCGGTCAGGCCTCACCCGCTGTGCCAGGCGGCAGGCCCCACATGGGTGTCTACACGGACACGTCACGGTCCCGAGCTGTCCTGGGCTGCCTGCTCGGCCCTGGCACCTCGAGGATTTCACAGATCTCTTCATGAATATTTCTCACTACATACTGGATGTCATTATTCTATTGAGAATCAATTAGCCCAAATGTTGTTATGACAGCTACAGAAAAATGATATTTTTAGCTTAGCTTTTATGCTGCTCTGTCTCTTCACAGAATTATTGAAAACCTTAAAACCAATCTAGCGGCGACGCGGGCCTCGGTGGCAAGCCGGGGGGCGATTGATCTGGGAATGTGGAATTGTGGGAAGCTCAGAGCTTTTCTCAATGAAGTGAGATCTCCTCAGAAATAACTTCCAGGACGGGAGATGAAGCTTGACCTTGGGCAAGGTACTTAACCTGCCTGAATCTCAATTTCTGCCTCTGTCCAGTGGTAATATTATAGTCGTGCCTACCTTTGGCGTTCTTATAAGGACGAAAAGCAGCAATGTGGGCAGAGCACTAAGCAAGGGACGTGGCAGTGACACAGGAGGTGCTCGACGTGTGAGTGGCACCAGTGCTGGCCAGGCAGAGGCTTCCTAGGTTCAAATCCCAGCTGTGACACTTTGTAGGTATGTGACCTTGGACACGTCATTTAATTTCCCTGTGCCTCAGTTTTATCATCCACAAAATGGGTTTCATCACTATTTATGGTGGTGTTAAAGACTAAATGAACTAATACCGGTAAAGCACTTAAAACCCCAACCTGACTTGAAAAAGTGTCAGTGCCATCCCTCCTCCTTTTTTTTTGTAGAGACAGAGTCTCACTTTATTGCCCTCGGTAGAGTGCCGTGGTGTCACACAGCTCACAGCAACCTCCAACTCCTGGGTTTAGGCGATTCTCTTGCCTCAGCCTCCCAAGTATCTGGGACTATAGGCGTTTTTGTTTTTGTTTTTGTTTTTTTGAGACAGAATCTCACTTTGTTGCCCTCGGTAGAGAGCTGTGGTGTCACAGCTCATAGTAACCTCCAACTCTTGGGCTCAAATGATCCTTCTGCCTCAGCCTCCTGAGTAGCTGGGACCACAGGCGCCTGCCACTCCAGCTATTTTTAGACACAGGTCTCACTGTTGCTCAGGCAGGTCTCTGAACCTGTGAGCTCAGGCGAACCACCCACCTCGGCCTCCCTGCGTGGACTGCAGCATGAGCTCCTGTGCCTGGCAGTATCAGCTCTTTTTAATGTGAGATGGTTGTCACTGTCTTCTGCTCCCCATTTTTGTTCCTCCTGATCTCTCAGCCTGAAATCTTTCCTTTCCCATCCTTTCAAGTTCAAATCCTCTTAAAGATAAAATCTAGCTCAGACATCACCTGGTCTACTATGCCTGATAGTCTAGGATGAGAATTCTGGTTCCAATAATTATCACTGAGTGACCTTGAGCAAGGCATTTAACCTCTTGGCCTTAGTTTCCTCATTATAGAAAGGGGATAATGGCTTCCTCAGCCTTCCAATGAGGACCTGGCCATGGCCACCTCTATAGCCCTGTCTGTTCTAAAGCTCTGTTAGCAATTCTTCATTTAAACCCCAGTTCTCCTTGGAATAATTTTTTAAACACCTGCACCTGTCTTCCCCAACTCAACATGGTTTTATGGATTTACAGTAAACAAGGAAGCTGTTTTATGGCAAAAAGAAAAAAGAAAATCTTCTTTGACCGGGAAGCCCTGCAACGGAACAGGGGGGAGGCAGTTCCAGTATGCCCCCCTCAAAGCCCATGCTCTGCCAAGATAGAAGCTGATATTAGAAAAGAGGTTGAGCCCTTCTGAGCACCTTTGCTTTCAGCCAAGTCAGGCCCCACTCTCCTGTCCAGAAGGTTTTGTCCAGCTGGAGTTTAACAACACCTGATGGCTGACATCTTTCGGCAGGGAAAGGGCCAGAGGAGCAGGCTGGCAGAACACCTCCGAGGACCCTCAGCGTGCCCTGTGTCCTGTGCTGACCACCCCTGGCTCTCTGCCTGAATAAATTCTTGTGGTGCTCTAAGGCTTAGCGTGAATCACCCCTTATTATGTAGCCTCTTCAGCCTTTCATTTGGGATTACCTTCTCTCTCTCACCCATGTCCCCCAGCGTACTCTTTCTGGCTGCTGCTGTGGCCCTTGTCACAGTCGCCACCTCTGACCTCAGTTCTTTGCATGCAGGGCTATCTCCCCCCCTCTGGCCTGGGAGCAGAGAACTAAGACCTGGCTCTAAAGCACTGATTGTTTTTGACTCTGAACTCCTGGTCACATCACTGCACTGTTCCCTGGGCATAGGTGTCTATCTGGAGATGACCTCAACCAGTGCTAACAAGTCTTTGGTCTCTGGAAAAGCACCTTGCCCAACCCAAGGCCACCTTGTACAACTGTGCAGGCTGTGCACTGTACAACCCTATGTGCCATTCACACAGCCCATGATGTGAAGGGACGCCCTTGGAATTTTGCGCCACAATGGCCCTACCTATGCTTGGTACCCGTTACAGATTTTCATTGATTCTAGATACTCTGTTTTTTGAAGGCCCCATCCTAAATAAAAACATATATATAAAAACACACCCATATACTTCAGTTAGCAATTTCTTGCTATAAAAATATTTTCAAAAGATTTTTACAATTTGACTTTTAAAGTGATTTGGCTATGAGCAGCTGATTTCTGTTCAGCTATAATTTCTCAGCAATCATTGTGCATTCTTCAGGATTCCTGAGAAAAGAAAGAATCAAATAGGCAAACTGGTTTCAAATGTAAAGAAATGTTTATGAATTTAGCCACTAACTAAGTTGACCTGATGTTTAACAGGTATTGAATTAAACACCTATTCTTTTTTATCTTGTAGTTTTCTTTTCATATTTTAGAGTCAATAATTTCCTGAAGAATTTAAATATTTTTATGGCCTCAAGCAAGAGAACAGTTCCTTCCCTATTTCCCCTCAAGTAACAAGGCCTACCTAAAGCTTTTAAAGGTACTTACTGGCTCAGTGCCCGTAGCTCAGTGAGTAGGGTGCCAGCCACCTACACTGAGGCTGGCGGGTTCAAGTCCAGCCCGGGCCTGCTAAACAATGACAACTGCAACCAAAAAATAGCCAGGCATTTTGGCAGGTGCCTGTAGTACCAGCTACTTGGGAGGCTGAGGCAATAGAATTGCTTAAGCCCAAGAGTTTGAGGTTGCTGTGAGCTGTGACGCCACAGCACTCTACCGAGGGGGACATAGTGAGACTCTGTCTCAAAAAATAAATAAAAATGAATAAATAAATAAATAAAATAAAGATACTATACTTTACTGACGAGTTAGCGATAAGAGGTAGTTATGTGTCCCCTTTTATTCTTGCAGCCTGAACATAGTTGTTAACAGCTCCCCTCGCACTCTTCGGGGGGTGCCCATTGGACTATCAATTGGTTGCCTTGAAATAAAGGAAATACTGTAGAAGGACGGCCCAAGCCCAGATCTACCCCAGGGTCCCTTTTGGGACAAGCCCTGGGTCTTTCCCCTGGCTGGGCCCCACCCATGTAGTCTAGAGATATGCACCCTCCATACCACCCTACCACTTCTAGGAGTTTTCTAGGGATTTCCACACTATAGAGAACAGAATAAATAGCACCTCAAACAGAAAGTCTTTTCTTCACACCAAGTAAGGCCTGATAACTAAAGTCCTCGTTTCCTGTTACAGGAATGACATCTTAGAAGGCTGACAACGGACACTTTCATTTCCTTTTGTGAAAACCCCTCTCCCATCCATAAGGGTGTGCTTGGGCCCTATGATCCAACAATATAATTGCAACATAGTTCCACACTGAGACGCATCCCCTAGTCTTAATCTATGTATCTTAAATCTTGGGTGGTGCCTATGGCTCAAAAGGGTAGGGTGCCAGCCCCATATGCCAGAGGTGGTGGGTTCAAACCCAGCCCTGGCCAAAAAAAAACTTAAATGTTTTATGGAACAAGGCAGGATATCAATTAATCAACCCATCATTTTCTCCTTTTAGCCCCAGACTGTATTATGACGGTGTCCATGGGTCCACTTCCCTGGACTGTAGCTCTTAGAGAGGAAGGTGGATGCTAATTCTTCTCTGCATCCCCAGTGGCAGTCCCAACCTGGCACAGAAATGCTTGCTGAAGGATAAGGAGATGAATAAATCTGACAGCAATTTTCTATTAAATGGTGAGCTCCTTGAAAGCTTGTGTTTGTTCACTTCTGTCTCCATTATGGTGTCAATATCCCACAGCAGAGGCTGGCTGGAGGGCAGAGACTTGGGGAACACTTGATTGGATGAGGGGTAGGGGGTGGGTGGATGGCTATATAAATGTGGGGCTCAATAGTTGCGTGGATGGGTGTTTAGATGCACGCTCAGAAGGATGAGTCCTTATCTAGGAGATTGGAGTCCAAGAAGAAAATAAAGTTGTTTTGACACCCTAATAGTCCTAGCTCTAAGTCTCATGAGTCCTGACTGACCTAAGTTTCCTGTCCTGAGTTCCCAAGAGAATTTTATGTGTCTCTACAATAAGCTTTCTTTGATTAGAGGCAGTTTGAGTGAATGTGTTTTTTTCTTCCAAAAGACCCTGATTCAAATAGGTGCCCTCCTCCCAGGTGGAGTGGGGATGGGGAAAGGAAATATTTATTTGTGGTGTGACTGCACCACAGGTGGGTCTTAGGAAGCATAGCACGTGCGTTTCTTCTTGAGGTCTTTCCCACAACAAGGCTACAAGGCTAGGCTGGTCATCAGAAGGACGGTAGCTCAGATCGGTTTAATGAGCCTGTTCTGGGAGTGCGGGACTGTACCAAGTGTTATGTGAATTTTATGAACAATTTGGTCCTTGCCCTTGAAGTGGCCCACCAGTTCCTGCCGTCCTCTGCTGTCCCATCTCAGGTAAGTCTCTCCCTATCCTGGGCCCCTATACTCCATCTGTAAAATGTGAACTTACAAGGAAATCATGGAGGCCCTTTCCTGCTTTCATATTTTGAGGTTGTGTGACTTTCCCAAGGTTACTGACATAAGCCTGCTCTAAAGAATTCTTATTCTTTAGGCAGGGTAATGGGTTTTAGCTCACTACTCCTGATGGGAAATCCCTCCCAACCACAAAATTATAGCTTGACTTTGTCATTTTTCTGAAGACGTGTGGGTTCACATACTTCTCTAGCTCACATTCTTCCTGATAACTCAAATTCCTTCCCCATTTCCCCACGTTTAAATCCAGCCCACCCTCCTACACCAGTTCTCTCCTTCAAGATGCTTTCTTTGCTCCCTTTTTTGGAAATGACCTCTCCTTCCTGCACCCCTTCTATAGGGTGAAACATCCTGCCCATGTCTTAGCAGGTCCCATCTCCCCGGGGGGGATCTGATTTCCTCTGCAGAATGGCGTGTTCCTGACGGGGAGACAGGGATAGCTCTATTTGCCCCTCTCTCCCCCAGAGGGGCTTGCTCAGGGCCCTGAACACAGTAGATACCACCGAACATTTACTAGTAAGACAGCTAGGCAGTGACTTTTATGATATTGTAGAAGGACAGTTTATGACCTCGTAAATGTTCACAGATAATTGTAAGGGTTTTTTTGGTAGAAAAAGCTGATCACAAAACAGCAAGTATAGAATATAACACTTTTCTAAAATGTACCTGAAGCAGTATAGAGAGATGTGTGTGTGCCCCAGACGTTCGTTCATAGCAGCAGAAGGTAGGGTGGCTCTGATTTTCTTCTTTAGCATATCTGTATTTCTAAACCTGAAATGAGCTTGCTTTCACTTCTGGAATGGGAAAAGAAAAAAGAAAAAAATCTATTTAAAAATAAATAAGTAAATGTTTGTTTAATGAATGAAAGTGCAGGGAGACTGCACTGTGTTATAGGAGACTGTAATTTGGAACAGAAGTCATCCCTGCCAGCAAGGCCTCTCACCACCCAGCCGCTGCCAGTGGAACCTCAGAGTGCTTCTAAGGTAGAATTGCCCCCTCAGACTTTTCAATGAGCAACGATCACTCCTGGGTCAGTAGAAATCATGGTGTCCTGCTTTTGCTGACAGCAATAATCAGGACCCCTCTGTGCATACAGCACTTTATAGGTAACAAAGCATTTTCACATCTGCTTCCTCCTTTGTTCCTTATAATTCCGCAAGGTCTCCGGGTAACCAGTGTGGAAACTGGGGCTTAGAGAGAATAACTTACTGATGGGGTGGAGGTCAAGGTCACACAGCTAGCAAAGGGTAGCATGAAAGCGTGAAAGATTGGAGCCTTGCCTTCCACCCAAGCCAGGTTTTCTTCCTCCAGTTCGCACAAATCTCTTTTTTTGCTCGCCCTGGAGGGATCACACAGGGTAGTGTTCACAGTTGCAAGGTAAGTCCCCAAGAAGGCTGGTGGGAACCACAGGCATTTTCTGCCTGGAGTCTACAAGGCTCAGGAGTGGTCTAAGCAAGGTGCCCTCAGGAGCAACCCCTCGCTTGAAGAAGCAAGAGGGTCCTCTATGGTCTGTGTAAATCACAGTCGTGGCACACAGTAGCATTGTCCAGGGCAGCCCCGGACAGGGAACTGCCGTGGGGACCACGGTGGAGGCTGTGCCATGTTTCTGCCTGGAGACGCCTCCAGGGTCTGGAACCCTCAGCTGAATCCATCCCTCAGAGCAGATTTGGGGCTGAGCTTGGGTTGTAGCTTGGCAGCCAGAGGCACAGCAGTGGCCTTAAATCCCAGGGCCTCTCTGGTTTTCTGCTTGCGGCTGTGGTTCCTTGGGGATGGTGTGGGAAGGGGACCTTCTAACCGCAGAGATCACACAGATCTTAACAAAAAGCCAACTCTTCTACTTTCTAGAGACCTCATGTAGACCCATCCAGGGGTGTCTAAAAGTTAATTACATTTTATTTATAAAATAAAATTATGATTAAAAATAAAACACAAAGTACTATGGATAATATTAAATATCGAGTTTGTATATAACTTCCAATTAAAAGCCTTTCAAATGTTTTAATGAGAAACTTGAGTTTGCTTCTGGAAACATTTTTCTTTTAATATCAGGTTTTATAGTAGAAATGATTGCACACAATTGATCAAATGACTCCATACAAATAAGCAAAACTTTTAATGAGGATCTTTTCAAATTTTTGACAAGCACCATCAATAAGAAAATTTGTTCTCACGTGTGATTAAAATATTTAAGATCACTTGTAAACAAGTATTTAACACAAGGATCGAAATTCTATTTACAAAACTGAATAGGTCTTTTCTCTACTGACAAAAGTAACTCTGGGATTTCTGGTACTAAAGCAGATGAGGGTAGGAACTAATCGAACTTTTCCACTTGAAGTATTTTTAAATAATGCTGCAGCCCCCATCTGCGGGCCAGAAACTCACTGTTAGGGTGTCAGCCTGCTGGGCTCCTGCTGCCTCTAAAATGGCAAAGCAGATGAATGGAGGGTGAGAACATCCAGACTCAGGTGGAACCCAGATCCAAGGTCACTGCTGGAGCTTGATCCCCACTCCCAACCTGCTTCCTTGACTTCACCCTGGGCTGAGGACGCTTGGAACACAAACTCCAGCCATTCCACAGGACTCCCTGTTTACCACCAACAGTGACATGCTTTGCAACCGACTGCCACAGACGTCCAGGTAGCGGGAACATCCTTAACCACACCAAGTTCATTCAGCAGAGCGGGTAGTGCCAGATGCCATTCATCCTACTGGGCATTTGCAGGAATCTTAGGGTGCCCACTCCAACCCTTTCCAAGGAGTCCCAGCTCTAATTGCTTCCTGCCAGAGATAACCAGACTTGCTGATGCCCCCAAGGACCCCCTGGCTACTCTGAGGGTGAGTGGGATGTGGGATGGGCGTACCAGTATTTCCAGGCCCATCAGGAGGGAAGGTCTGGCTTGGAGGGCCCACCTGTTAAGAGAACCTGGAAGGTCTGGAGTTTCCCAGAAGGAGTTCTCAGCCAGCCTTGGTAGTGGTGAGAGCTGTGACTTCCAGAGTCCAGTGGCAAACTGCCTAGTGCCCATAGTTAATAGCATTGGAACCTTCAGCCTGCACCAGTTGTCCCAAAAGCCATATGAGTAATGGGGGCGTGGTCCAGGTAGGGCCTGAGCACCCTTCCCTTCTGTTCTCGGGAGACACTCCGAAATGACTCTAAAAGTGCACTGGGTCCAAGAATCTGGTCCAAACACCGTGCAGCCATCAACCGCAGGAATGAGGCCTGAACTGAGAGCTGCATCCTTACTGTTAAGGGGGCTGGGGAGGAGAGGAAAGTAAATGGGGGAGGGAGAGCTCGAGAGGATCCAGCAGGGACGGAGACAGAGAGATGGTGAGAATAAGAGAAACAGGATTAAAAACAGAGATGGGGAGGGAGAAAGAAACAGAGAGAGACAAGGACGCAGAGAGGTGGAAATAGGCGGGGCAAAGGGACCAGAGGGATGGAGTGAATGGGAGGCAGACAGAACCTAGAGGGATAGAGTGCCCAAGATGGGGAGCGAGCCAGGGAGGAGGCGCGGCGACGGCGGCGAGAAAAAGCGGGCGGAGGACGACGCCGGAGCCGGGAGCCGGCGAGAGGCGGGACGTATTCGCCTCCGTTCCTCAAACACAGGAGGCGAGCGCCCTTTGGAGAAGTCGCGCTCGGCGGAAACGCTAACTCCTGGGCAAGTGCAAATGTAAAGAGGCCCTGAGAGCACTTTGTGCAAATATCAGGCCGGGAAGTGCTGCGCCCGCGGAGCTGCCGGGCACCTCGGCGCCCCCGCGCCCTCGGCCGCCGCTAATTCACTTTGCCGTCACCTCCCCTGGCGGGGCCCGGCGGGCGCGGGCAGCCGGAGCGGCCGGGGGCGCGGAGCGGCTCGCGGGGCCAGGGGCCGCGGCCCCGCCTAATGGAGCGAAAGACAGATCAGCAGAAGTCGGGCAGGTGGGGCGGGGAGGCCGGCGCCGGCAGCGCCTGAAGTCAGAGAAGCAGCAGAGGCTGGGAGCGAAGCGCTGGGCTAGGACCTTGCGGCTTCCAGGTTTCCAGGTGCAGGCGCGAGACTCAGCAAGACAGTTTGAGGGTCAATCTCCTCATCAACAAAAAAGGAAAATAAAGCCTTTGCTACTCTCTTCAAAGGGTTTTAGTGAGGCTGGAATGTGAAGGGATTTAGAAAGCCGTCAAGGTCACAACGCCAACCGAGGAAAAGCATAGCTCACTCTTCCACATCTGTGTAAGTGCCCAGCACCGAGCTGAAGGCTCTCAGTATATTTGCCCCTGTGAGTCTCTCAACAGCTCCACGTAGGCCCATTGCACAGATTATAAAACTGATGCGCACAGAGGTTAAGTCACTCGTCCAAGGTCAGACAGGGGGCAGCTGCTGGTGAACCCGATAATCCTGCTCCAGAGTCTATGCTACTTTTTATTAGGGGGGGCATATTCATTAATACCCACGTTTTATACCTGAGGGAGAGAGGTTCAAAAAGTTGGGGCCTTGCTCTAGGTCCTGTAGGTAGTAGCAGAGCTAGCAGAAAAGAGTCAGTGGAATGAACGTGGCTTATGGGGTCAAATGATTTAGGTTCCATGTCTTGATCTGCTACTGTGTGATGTTGAGAGACTTGGTTCAGCTCTCTAGAACAGGGATGTAGACCAACTCCCTAAGGTTGTTATAAAAATTAAATGAGAAGAACCTAACACTTAGCTGGCACTCAGTGAATTCAGTTGGTCAATATTTACCAAGACTGGGGATACAGTAATGGCTAAGCTAGAGCTGAGTCCTGCCCTAGGGAGACTTGCCTTATAAAGGGGGAGACTGAGGACAACTAACAAATCATTGCAGATGGTGGCTGGGAGGGAGAGGAAGGAAATGAAGAGTGTGCTGTCATAGATTCATACAGGGAAGCTGTAGGTAAGAGATCTGGGAAGGCCTCTCTGAGGAGGTCATACTGAAGCTGAATGATGACATGGAGCCAGCCAGGAGAAGAGCTGGGAACTGTGTTCAGGGGAAGGACAGCTAGTTCAAAGGTGCCGGGGCAGAAGAGAGCTTGGCAGACTGCAGGAATCGGTAGTGGAAGTAGAGTGAATGGGGAACACAAGGGCAAAAGGGGGTTCAGAGGCTATGTACACCATGGATTTGATCCTCAGCTCAATGGGAAGTCATGGAAGGCTTTGAGGAGGGGGCCCAATTTACAGTCTTAAAAATTACTCTGGCCACCATATGGAGATTGAAATGGAGCAGGAGTGAAGGCAAAAATTGTTAGGAGGGGAGGCTATATCCAGGCTGGAACTAAGAGGTGTCAGGGGAGATGGAAAGACATGGATGGATGCAAAAACATTTTATTATCCTATAAATGCTGACTACTGCTCGCCTTTTCATCACTGATTGGTGCTATCTGGTCTCAGGCTCAGTTTCCAGGAATGAATGGGCTTTGCAAGTTCCCTGGGAACACAAGACACTGCTCCCCAGGGATCTTCAGCTGACTTCCTTGCCCAGTTGCTTCCTGAACTGAGTTGGGGGTCAGGTTTGCCCACTGCCCTGCCAAAGGCCGCAAATCAAATGGCGGCTCTTGGGTCCTGGCACTGACCCCAGGACTCATAGACCAGGCTCTTTGGAGAGCTGGTTCTCTCTCCTTCATCCTCCCGTCTGCTGGGTTGGGTCTGTGAGGTGGAGGAAATGTATCAGCCATGGTCACTGATTTCAAGGTAGAGTATTCTGGGGAGCTGGTCACTCTGGAGGAGACCTCAAGAGAACAAAGCAGGGATTATCCTGTTGTGTTTCTTTAAGCATTTGTTGTTGAAATGGAAGTTACAATCCAAGCTAATTTGAATAACAGAATCATAGGAAAAACACCCTCTAACCACAAAAATGAATATTCAACATTCCCACCTTATCTTCTTTGCTTTGTAGGGCTGTTTCTCAGCTGCATATTAAACGGCCCCTTCATGTGAAGCTGGCAGAGGGGTGGTTTTGCAAGACAGAATGCTGCTGGGCTAAGGTGCTAAATTCAGAACATAAGTCATTCGAGGGGCCCCCAGAGTTTCAAGGATCTTACAGGGACAGGCCTAGAGCCAAAGGGAAGGTGGGAAGACTGGGGGAAAGTTTGGATTGAGAATATGGAGTGTACTTTGTGAGAGCTGAGTATTCCTGACCAGATCTCACAAACCCAGAGGTTGCCAAGCCTGTCCTGGCCCTGGTGGCACTCACAGGAAACCCCCACCAGAGGAGCCTCTGGCACGTGGATATCCCAAATGGTAGCCCCGCTAAATGAATATTTCATGCCCAGAGATACCACTGCAGAAATCCCACAAGTTGTGTTTACATTGAAAACAGAGAGTCCCTTGGATTCAGACGGCCCTTGAGAAATATTCAAGATACCAGTGTTCCCTGGCACCCACCTTTTCCAGCTAGGCAGGGCTCCTATATACTCAGCTTTCTGCACCAGACGTGCCGCTGTATGTGCAGTTCCTTGAAGACAGCACTGGCTTTCCCATCTCCTAGCCTTTGTGTGTGCTTCGCTTTCTTCCTGGAAGGCCCCTCCTCCCAGTTGGACTCCTAGCACATACCTGCTCTGTATCACCACTGCCTGCATTTCCCAGCACCCATCCCCTCCAGGTTCCCCCACGACTTACGCGGGATACTGTGTCGCAATGACCTGTTTTCGTGTCCTCTGCCAAACTAGACCTTAGATCTCCCAAGGGGATTTCTGCCTCTGTAGCTCATGGCCAGAAACTGGCACCAAGCCCAGGCCAACTCAGGCTTATTATATATACACACATGAGACACCGGTGGCTTCGGGATGAGACTTGTAGGTGACAAAAAATAGAGAAATAGTAAATTTTGTTGGATGATAGAATCAAGATCTCAAAAGGTCTGACTTTCTGGATCAGTGAGCTTAATCTAACAAATGGACATTTAACAGAAATAAATGTGTCCTGCACTTATATTTCAAACCAATGGCCCCGAAGGAGCAGGGAGAGAGGAGACAGAGGGAGAGTAGCTGGAGCAGCCCTTTACACAAAAGAAAAGCCATGTGGGGTTGGCAGTGAGAGCTGTGTGATGGGTTGCCATAAAAACCAAACTCATCCTAGGCAATATTAATAAAGGCATTGTGCCTAGAACAAAGGAGCTGAAGGAGGAAACCCAATTCTGATAAATTCCAAATGGTATCATATGAGGAACACCTCGGAACACCTCCAGGGAATGAAATGAAGACTGGAAGAAGAGCTGGCTTCAGATCTCCAAGGGGTTGGCCAAGAGAACCCCTTAGATGGGTTCCGTGGGGCTTCAAGAGGCAAAATAGGTTGGAAGTTTGTGGGAAAAAAGAAATATTGAAGGTCAAGCCTGTCCAAATATAGGCCATAGCTCCTGTAGAATAAGGCAGAACTAAGGTCTCTGTCCCTGAAGGCATGCAAGCCGAGGCAGACTTGGCCACACGGCAGAGATGCTCCAGAGCCTTGCACTCCCCCTGCCTTCTCTCCTACCATCCTGCATCCCACTCCCAGTGCTCCAGCCATGTGGGCCTCCTGGCTATTTCTCAGCCATGCCCAGCACATCCCCTGCCTCTGGGCCTTTGCACTTGCTGTCCCATAGCTTGAAAAGCTCTTACCCTAAATATTGGTATGTCTCCCTCCCACACTTCGATCATTTCTGCCCATCTGTCACCTTCAGAGAAACCCATCTCCTGAGCACCCATCTAAACCTAGTATCTGTTTATTGTCTGCCTCTCTCACTATAATGTAAACTCCCTGAGCGCAGGGCCTTGGCCTTATTCATGGCCTCATCTCCAGTGCCGAGAAGGGCCAGTCACATAGCTGGTGCTCATTAAATAATCACCAAATGAAAAAAAAAAGAATTACCTAATTTATTCTCCACAATAACACTTGCTCATTTTAATTTCTACAACAGCTTCCCATGTAAGAATGTAGGGAAGCAAGAGCAATCACCAAAGACATATTCCATGGACAAATCATAGAGATGAGGAAGGGGAGGGAACTCTCTGGGTACCTGCCTGCCAGGCGTCATCATAATCTCTGTTTAATTTAATCTTTACAACAATGCTGTGAGGTAGGATCATTCCCTGCCACCTCAAAATTTCAAAGTTGGAAAGGCTACATAACATTAGGATTTGTTGGTTGCAAGCAACAGAAACAATGCTTGCTATTGTAGGCAAAGAGAGAGTTCAATAGAAATAATGAAGTAGTTTATAGAATTGAAGGAAAGGGTGAAGAATTATATTTGGGAAAAGACAGAAGAGCAGCTACAGAGATCTAGGCCAGGGGTGTAAATGGTTCCCACCATCTTTTGACCTGGTTTCACTCTGCTCAAGATTCAGAGTCCTTCAAGAGAGAATCTGATTGGCTTAGCTTGGATCACGTGACTTCCCATGGCCAGGGGACGTTTGGAGAGCTTGACTGACAAGCTTAGGAACACTCAACATGATGGGAGATGGGGCTCCCCAAGGGAAGTGAAGATGCTATTACCAGACAAGTGGGGACTGGATGCTTGACAGGCAAAAACAAAAGCAGATGACTTCTGGCACTCACAGATAATGGGTCCAATCCCTTTTTGTGCATAAGCTCAGAAAAGGGCTAATACTCAGCCTGTGATCACACAGGGGACGATACAGACCCAACACACAGGACTCCAGTGTCCATATTTCGTGTGAACTTCAAGTCTCATCAGAGTTTGATATCTGGACATTTTTACTTCACACAAGCCCTCAAGAAACAGCTCATGCCTGGCTGTCTTAGCATCACCGTGGACTTTCCATAACAGTGTCTCAATCCAGGCCCTAACATGCCCACATACAGGCTTCTCTAAACTTCTTCAACTGTAACTCTGATGGCCACCCGATCTCAAGTGAGAACTAGCATTGCCGACTTCAGGAAGTGACTGTCATAACTAATTTATTTTCATGTCTGTTATGAAGCCCTCCTGGGGTGGTATAATCCACAGATACAAGCCCGCTTCACCTCTGCTAGAAGAGTTTAAAAAATGAAATTAGACATGTTTTTGAGGCAAAATCTCTCACAGTTAACTCCCCGGTTCGGCACAAATTCTCTTAGCATTCGTGACCAAAGGAGACTCCTCCAAACCATCTCCTGTCATCTCCTCTGAGCTGTCAACTGTGATTATTCTTTTCCTGGTACTGCGCCTTGTCTTATACTAGAGGAATAAATACCTCCCTTCCCCTTTCTGAATCTAGGACTACTCCGGCACTTTTTATTTCCTATTTTACACAAAACTTTTCAGAAAAAGTGCAAAGGCAGTAACAGCAGTTGTAATAAATCACTGGGGAATGGGATGGAGACTATTTCTAGGCAGTGACCCAGAAACCCGCTTGTTTGTCCAACATCTGTTGAGCCTACTAAGCACCAGGACCGTCCCCTGTTCCTTCTCTCCCGGCCCATTGGCAGTGGTTTGCAGCTACTGGTACAGAACTGCTCTCTGTATCCGCCGCAGAAGCCCCTTCTCAACCCTCATCACCATTAACCTCTGCGGCAACATTTCTTCACTTTGTCTTGTGTGTCTTCCTCACCAGAGTGTAGGCTGCATGAGGGGAGACTTTGGGGGTTTTGTTGTTGTTGTTTATTTGTTTTTTGAGATGGAGTCTCACTTTGTCACTCTTGGTAGAGTGCTGTAGTGTCACAGCTCACAGCAACCTCAGACTCTTGGGCTTAAGTGATTCTCTTGTCTCAGCCTCCCAAGTAGCTGGGACTATAGGCGCCCACCACAACGCCCAGCTATTTTTTGTTGCAGTTGTCATTGTTGTTTAGCTGGGCCCCGGGCCGGGTTCAAACTCGCCAGCCTCAATGTATGTGGCTGACGCTGTAACCACTGTGCTACGGGCACCAAGCCGGGAGACTTTGTTTTGCTCACCACTGACCACATCCTCCTCAGAATTCAGAACAGTTCCTGGCACATAGTAGACAATAAATAACTGTTGAATAAATGGAGAAATGAACCAATGAATGAATGAATGAATCCCCTGGGTTTTTTGTTTGTTTGCAGTTTTTGGCCAGGGTTGGGTTTGAACCTGCCACCTCTGGCATATGGGGCAGGTGCCCTACTCCTTTGAGCCACAGGCACCGCCTGAATTCCTTGTTTTTTTGAGACTCTTTGGATTCCAGTACACCAGTATCTCTGACTTCTAACACAATGCCTGGCACATAGTCCTTTAAAAATGTGTGATGAGGGCCAGGTGTGAGGCTCAGCTACTCTGGAAGCTGAGGCAGGAGGATTGCTTGAGCCCAGGAGGCTCAAGGTTGTACTTCGCCGTGATTGTACCCGTGAGTAACCACTGCTCTCCAGCCTGGGTGATACAGTGAGACCCTGTCTCTTAAAAAAGACTGTGCAATGTGTTCGAATCAAAATCTCTCTGGCTCAGCACCTGTGGCTCAAGCGGCTAAGGCACCAGCCATGTACACCTGAGCTGGTGGGTTCGAATCCAGCCCAGCCCAGGCCCACCAAACTACAATGATGGCTGCAACCAAAAGATAGCCGGACATTGTGGCAGGTGCCTGTAGTCCCAGCTACTTGGGAGGCTGAGGCAGGAGAATCACTTGAGCCCAGGAGTTGGAGGTTGCTGTGAGCTGTGATGCCAGAGCACTGTACCCAGGGTGACGGCTTAAAGGCTCTGTCTAAAAAAAAAAAAAAATCTCTCCCTCTCTCTTTCAAGTTGCTCCTTCTTCCTCCTCCCTCAGGAATTTCATTCTTCCCTCATTATATGTCTGCAGTCCTTGGGGTTCTGTCCTTGTTCCTCTGCTCTTCCCACCCTCCAGAGGATGCTCTGTGAGTGATATCATCTACTCCCACGCTTTCAACTTCCATTCCCACACCAATGCACGAAGCTGAAAGTGGGAGAAAAAAAAAAACCCAAAAAACTGAAATTGTTGAGTTGGAAGTCCTTAGGCACCTCAAAACTTGGCAGGTCGAAGGCATGGCAGAAGAATGGATTGAAACTTTAATTTACATTTTGTTTTCCCTGATGTAGGGGAATTACAGAACTGTGTGTATTTTGTTCTCTGTAATTTTTCCTCACTAATTCTAAGAAAGTGCCCAGGACAGCTTGCCTCAGGGACAGCAGCATTGGCTAGGCTGATGGCAAAATTAGCCTGAAGCCTGGGACTTGCCTTTGAAAACATAAACTCAGCGAGATTATTCTAGGTCAGGGTTTCTCAACCTCAGCACTGTTGACATTTCAAAATGGATAATTCTTTGTTGTGAGGGGCTGACCTGTGCATTGTTGGATGTCTTACAGCATCCCTGGCCTCTACCGGAGACCCCAGACAATGCCAAATGTCCCCTGGACACGGAAGGGGTGTGTGTGTGGCTGGGGTGGGCTGGGCTGGGGTGTATTCCTGGTAGAGAATCACTGAGCTAGATCGTCTAGAAAAGAGGAGGAAGAGAGAGGCCCAGTGGAAATTGCCAAACGGGAATTGGACAGCTTCCCCTACCCTGGGAAGGAGATCGCGGAACCACACTTACTGCCTCCTCCCTGCTATGAGACAGGCCACCAGGGTAGAAACCAGCCTTCTCCTTTCCCGAGATCCTCCTGGCAAGCCCCACCTCCAATCCTTTCAAGATGGCATACATGAGTAGAAGGAAAGGTGCCTTGGAGCTCTCAGGCATTTGGGGTGCTGCCTCCCAGGTCACCCTCTGTTCTGAATGCCTGCTTATCCACCCACTGCTCCCCAGCTAGGCCTAGGGACCAGTCATCCCTAGCCTCCCTCTCTGCCCTGGGGCTGCTCTTGGCTGCCCTCTTCCTGTCACAAGGCCCTATTGTAACCAGACACTTAATTCCGTGGCAAGTTTGGTAATTAATGCTAAGGTAATATTTGGGCAAATTGCCTAGAGCATCCGTCAATACCCTAAATGTCCTTGTCCTCCAAGGTGGAATCTGCCTGTAAAGACTGGCATCTTCCCTAGATCTTTACTCCCACCTTCTCAGAAAGTTGCACTGTAGTACAAAAGAATGAATACAGCCCAGTTTAGGGTTATTAAATTCCACGTCCTCAAGATCATCCAGCACTTTACAGAATCTCCTGCTCCACTAAGTCCTTATGAGCTAGTAATGTTATCCAAATGTATGACTTCCCAGGGATTCCTTTCCAAGACTTGCCGGCAGGTGGCGAGGCCCCAGAGATTCCAGAGTAAATCCTGCTGGGTGTAGGAAGGGTGCTTTCTCTTCATCCTTCCCTGTAAGGAGTGTCTGGTAATCCGAGTCTTTATAAATAATCCTATATGTGTCTGTATTTCTGCCAAGTTATCTAAGGCACTCCAACCCAGAGCATGCTGTCTCCATCAGTCTTGGTTTGTTTGCTGTCCTGTTATGCACACACAGTCTCATCTTCCCAAATTTCTCATGTACAACCATAGATGGAGCTACATATGGATTCTTGAACTCGGAACTAATGCCACAAATTGAGGGTTCCTTAATAGGCTTCCTAGAAATGCTTTTTGTGAAGACTGCTTTCTCATAGGGTCCTGTAACTCTCTTCCAAGGCTTCCTTCTTTCATAGTGCCCTCATAAAGAGAAAACACCTTCCTCCTGGCTCCAGGCTTCCAGATCAACTTCTCCATTCAAGTGTTGAGATCCCCAAAATCAAAATGGGTTCACCCCACTTAGGAGGCTGCTGGCCATAGCATGTCAGAGGCTGTCCTTTGGCCTCCCAGCTTCTATGTAATGGTTGGCATCACCACGTGGAAACGCCTATGGTGGTTGAGTGATGGCCTTTCCCTCATCTGTCCTTTGCTAAATATGGTGACAAGGGAATGAGTGAGGAGACTGACAAGATATCCTCACAGGGAGATCAACAACAGGCCAAGGGGAGATACAGTCCCACTGGGTGGCTCAGTGTGCACAGAGGCCTCACCATGGTCACCACCTCTTGACCCCCTCTACCAGCCTAGGAGTCTCTGACTCCCATGAAATACGGAGGCATGGTCATCCACTGCTCCTGGGCCATAGATATCATGCCCCAAAAGAATTTTTTAAGGAACATGCACCAATTAATGGTCATAGAATGACTAGAATATAATAGCAATTTCTGTGTTTGACATACCTCCTCCTTCATGTGCCTAGATATTTTTGCTTGAGGTTTCCCTAGTCTTGGAGACAAAGACCTGGAATTGCAGGATGGTAGCTTCAGTGGGAGGGCCTTGGATGGTAGGCAGGTTTGAACCTATAATTTCTCAGGCCTAACTTGCCCTGGCCTTGGGCAAAGAACCACCCCTGTTACTCACACATTGTGCCTCAATCCCACCCACTGGGAGGCCCTGGGGACCTGCCTGGCTGGGAACCAGGAACTCCACCCACCCCTCCAACAGTAGGTAGAACCTGCAAGTAGTTGTGCTGATCTGAGCTTGGCCTTGGCCTGCTTTCAGGGCTCTGGGCCAGACCCCCAAGGGCTCCCTGAGCTGCTGTCTCCCCCCAGGACCCTGGGAGTGGAGCCCCATCTTGAGTTTCTGCTTGGTAGACTCTTCTCAGCCTCGACAAGTTCTGCTTCATTTAGATAGATCACCCTGAACCTTGTTCTGCAAAGTCTTTTATGATAGGAAAGGACCTAGCTCAGTGACCTTGCTGGCTGGAGGCCAAATCTTAATGTGAAGTCTAGATCAGAAGTTTCCACTGGTTGCAACCAACCTGCTTCCCCTTTAGCCCATGGACTATGACTCCTGCAGGCAAACCCACAGGGGAGTTTATTTCCCAGCCTTGGACTGGCCTTGTTCATGTTTTCTCCCCTTTTCCTGCACCCCCTGCTCCTCATAGACCACCCTCAACACAGAGATTTTATATGCCCAGGACAGACACTACACAGATGGATTAATTGGAAATAGAATCCTATGGGTTTGCATTTTCACTGATTTCATCCCTCTGAGATGGAGCAGGAAGCCAAGGCATGAGAAGACCTCACTGGTTGGACCAACTGGACAAAATGGAATATCCTTCAAATAGGGACCTCAAAGACAAAGCAGAAATGGGTGCTATGGTAGCCCATAGCCACCTTGAATCTAAATGACTTAGAGATTGGGATTTTAATGCTCCCTGGGGCAGCACTGTGGCCTCCAGCCTGTGCAAGATGAGAGTGTGAGCTCTCATTAAGGGTCAAGAAAATCTTTTTCCATCAGCTCAAGGAAGCATCAGAGAAATTGTGAGGGCCATTGACGATAGAGGCCCAGCCCCCACCTAACCCATGGGTATTCCCAACACTTGGCAGAGAGGAGAAAATGAAATAAATAAAGACAAGAGACAAGGTAGGATTTAAAAAGAGTGGGTCCTGGCTACCAACATCATCTTATACAAGGAACAAACGAAGAAGGTCTTGTGTTCTAGGTTAACTCAGTATTTATTACCTACATTATCCTCAAATTAGCAAAGGAATAGTCATGAAAGAAGACAAAGATAGCACTGTGCCTCATCATTCTCTGGGTACTTACAATTTTAGCCAAGGCACTTTTTTTTTTTTTTTTTTGAGATGGAGCCTCAAGCTATCCCCCTGGGTAGAGTACTATGGCATCACAGCTCATAGCAACCTCCAACTCCTGGGCTCAAGCGACTCTCTTGCCTCTGCCTCCCAAATAGCTGGGACCACAGGTGCCCACCACAACGCCCGGCCATTTTTTGGTTGCAGCCATCATTGTTGTTTGGCGGGTCCGGGCTGGGGATTCGAACCCGCCACCTTAGGTGTATGTGACTGGCGCCTTAGCCTATTGAGCCACAGGCGCCGAGCCAGCCAAGGCACTTTTTAACTAACTTTTGTAACTACCTTTACTAAGCTATTTATAAACTAAAGAATTGGGATGCAGTTAATGGAACAAGGAAGAGGACCTAGAAGCAGAATGTGAGAGTAGACAGCAGGTTTGACCACACACAGGAGGCAATTAAGTCTCCAGATCCCAGTGGGGCAAACAGGCTAACATCACACCCATACTGGGAGCTGGGGAGGAAGAAGCTTTTCCTCTTACCTACCCCAAGAGATTGTTTCTCTTATTGACAGCCTAAAGCACTTGCTGTTCCCAGCACATCTTGCCACTGCTCATTTGCCCCTAGACTTTTGTACAGGCTGTCTAGGGGGCAAAGATCAGGCCTCAGTACAATATTCCTTGTCCTTTATGACCAGGGCCTGTGCTGTTGGTGTTCAACAGACTTTTGGGGCTCCCAATATGCATTTTGGTCTCCCTGCGTACATACTCTCTTCAATATCCCCATTTTCTATCTTTCCTTTATCCTTTCTCTCATAATCCACATCCCTTAACCACCTTTTATCAACAAAAACATTTCATAAAAAATCCAATTTATGTAAGTACTTCAAAAGGGTGCTCTCCACTGCCTCTAGTTCCTCAACCTTGTCCTCCCACATTTCCACCCACAATAAATGGGAAAAAGTGCAAGTCATCTAATGCAAGAAATCAAAATCCTGGTGACCCTTATTGTGTGAGTCTGAATTTATATTCCCTAGTTGGTGTAGGAGTCCCCAAATGCTCCCCCCACAAACACACCCAGGATAACTTAAACCATTGAAGACATTCCATAACCCAGAAAACAATCCAAATATTCATTAATGGGAGAACTAATAAATTATAGTCTCTTCATACAATGCAATAATGTTATGCAGCATTTAGAATGAATGATGTACAACTATACATATCAACACTGATACATTGCTTAAAAAACAATTTTGGGTAAAAACCAAATTTTAGAAGGATTATGCTTGTTTATTTTTCTACATGAGTTTTACAGTTGCCTTGTCTAGTTCCTTCTCTGTCTCTCCCCCCAAAAAAGCTGTTGATATTTTTATAAGAATAATCTTAAGCTTAAAAATTAACTTAGACAAAAATAGCTTGGGGAAAATGAACTAGTTATAAGGTTAAATCTCCTCATTCAAGAATATAGATAGATTTATCACTTGTTCAAAATTAGTTTAACATCCTTTCAAGGCGGCTAAAGGTGTGTTTTTATTTTTGTTTTTTTTTTTTGTTTGCTTGTTTCATATTTCATATGTGTCTCAGACATGTCTTGTTAAATTTTTTTCCTAGGTATTTATCTTTTGGTTAATTTTGTAAATAAGCTTGTTTCTTCCACTATATCCTTGTTGTTTTTATATATGAAAGCTAGTGATTTCTGTATGTTTTTCTTGTACTCTGCTACCTTTTTGAATTTTTTTATTGTTAGGAGTAGTCCCAAAATACATCTCCTAAGGCTTTTTTTAGATATACAAATCTATCATCTGGTAATTGTAATTTTTCCTTCCTTCATGATTTTTATACTTCTAATTTCTTCCTCTTATTTAATTTCATTGACTTCTCCTTCCAGTACAATGTTAAATAATAGTTCTGAAAGTGAGAATAATTTTCTTGTTCTTGACTTTAGTAGAAAATTTTCCACCATTTTCCCATTATACGTGGCTCTGATTTTTAAGTGGAGATAGGTTTTTCCATCTTAAGGAACTATTCATCTATTCTTAGTTTACTGGGTTTTTTAAACTAAGCGTTGATGCTTTCTTTTCCTTTTTGATATAGTGAATCATTTTAATTGGTTTCTTAATGCTAAACTATCCTTGCATTCCTAGAAAAAATTCCACTTGGGTATGATTTATTTTATTTTTCAGTGGTGCTAATTCTGTTGATAATGTTTTATTTAGGATTTTAAAATTAATATTCATAAATAATATTAGTCTGGTATTTCCTTTGTAGTTTAAGGTTCACTGGGATTTGGTTCTAATATATTGTTTGATTCATTAAATAACTCAGATTTTTTTTCCTTCTTTTCAGTATTCTACAGTAGAGTAGAATTATTTGTTCTTTAAAGCAGCTAAAATTCTTCTGTGAAACAATTTGACCTGGTGCCTTTTGAGAGATAGCTCTTTGTCAACTTTCTCCATTTTCCCATAGATAGTAATATGTTTAGAATGCTTTATATCTTCTGGAATCATTTTGGTAAGTTATATTTTCTTAGCAAATTCAGTAGTCATTCTATTTTTTAAATTATTTTTTACAGAGTTCAGCAATGGTTTTCATGATTAATTTTGTCTCTGTGTTAAATCCTCTTTATTAATTGTTTCTAATTTCTATATATTTGTCTTCTAAAATTTCTCTTGATTAGGGCTAGAAATCTATCTATTTTAAAATCTTTTTAGGATTTTATTTATTCTGCTTTTATTGTACTCTCTGTGTTCTCTCACTCATTCAGTTATCCTGGGTACTTTATTGGCTTTTTCTTCTGCTTTCCTTTCATTGATTTTGTTATTCTTTTTCTAACTTCCTGAGTTGGATGCATTGTTCTTATTCCTGTTTATTGAATTTGAGGTTAAACATTTAAGGCTATGCATTTTTCCTCTGGCATTTCTAGCGCTGCCCCAATACTTTTATGCCCCCAGCCCTATGCTGCAGGGCTATTTCTTTTCTAATTTTGTTATTTTCTGCCTTACTGAATTACAATCTGAAAATTATTCCTGTAATATTTTTATTTGAAAGGGAGATTTATACATGGTCAATTTTTAGAAATTTTTAGAACCTTAAAGGAAAACTGTAGCAGAGTTCTCTCAATATGTTTCTCTGTGATTTACATATAATGAATATTAACATATAGTATATATGATATACATGTACATATATACAAGCATATGTCATACTTTGCTAATTATATTATTTATATTATAATTTATTCTTATTTACTTTTTATCCACTTAATCTGTCAAACAAAAAAAAGTAAAATCTTTTATGCTCAGTGCATTTCTTTTTCTCCTTGTATTTCCTGTAAGTTTTGTTTTCCATGTAGATGCTACTTTATTTGATACATAGGTACTTCTTTTTTTTTTTTTTTTTTTTTTTTTTTGAGACGGAGCCTCAAGCTATCCCCCTGGGTAGAGTGCCATGGCATCACAGCTCATAGCAACCTCCAACTCCTGGGCTCAAGCGAGTCTCCTGCCTCCGCCTCCCAAGTAGC
>CAUYQV010087218.1:0-37808 GCA_963574575.1 Galagoides demidoff | reverse complement strand
TTCTAGTCTAGTTTTTAAACTAACTATAAAATTACAAGTAATTGTTAATTCTTACCTTTCATATTATTTCAACATCTTTCTGGATTTTTTTTTTCAGTTTTTACTTGAGTTCTTCCTCCAAGAGTGTTTTCTTTTTTTTTTCTTGAGACGGAGCCTCAAGCTATCCCCCTGGGTAGAGTGCCATGGCATCACAGCTCATAGCAACCTCCAACTCCTGGGTTCAAGCGAGTCTCCTGCCTCAGCCTCCCAAGCAGCTGGGACCACAGGTGACCGCCACAACGCCCGGCCATTTTTTGGTTGCAGCCATCATTGTTGTTTGGCAGGCCCGGGCTGGGGATTCAAACCCGCCACCTTAGGTGTACGTGGCTGGTGCCTTAGCCGATTGAGCCACAGGCGCCGAGCCTCCAAGAGTGTTTTCAAACTGGCTCTTTATATGGCAAACACTCTGAGTCCTTCTATACTTGAGAATATTTTTGTTATGTTCCTATATTTGAAGACTAGTGTAGCTGGACATAAAATTCTAGTTTCAAAGTTCTTTTCCTTCATTATTTGAAATATTTATTTTTTGTTTCATATCAATGTTATAGTTGAGTAGTCACCACAACTAAGATTTTTCTTGGGTTGAGTAAAGAATGTTAATTTGGGTTTTTTAAAGCTTTTCTTTCTTTCTTTCTTTTTTTTTTTTTTTTGCCCTGGAAGGCAAATGATTTCTTCTAGCAATGTATGACCCAAAGGAGACTTAGAAAATGCGCTCATAAAAACAAGACTATAACATTACCTAACAAGTTGAATTTTGGGAACTTCTTTAAGAATTTTTGTCCAAGTATGTAAAAATATATGTGAAGAAAGTTAGTTGTAGTTTTGTCTTATCAAAGATCTGGAAAGATTACTTTTTAACACCAATGACAATTAGATATATAAATTATGATCTATCCATCTGATGGAATAGTATATGACTTCCAGAAGCAATGAGGCAGGTTTTTATGTGGGGATAAGGAAGATGTCTAGCATATAGTGCTGAATTAAGAACATTGGAGTAATGTATAGTTAGTTACCTTTTTTTGGTTAGACAAATAGGTATACACATATTTATGTGAATTTATATATACACAGAAAAAATATCAGGCAGAAGAGAAGAATGGGGCCTTGTCTAAAAATTATTCAGGCTCTCATAACGCATTTGTTTGCAAAATCTCATTATAAATTACTAACAAAATCACAGACTTTCATGGTTGGAAAGAAGCAGACAGGCCTGTACCTTCTTCTACAGGATTGCTTTTCAGATAATTTTATCCCAGACAAGGAGAACAGGGACTTCGTATGAAGTGTCTAAGAAAGGCCACAAAAGCCACAATTTGGTAGAGATTGGAAAAACAGCTGAAGTCAGGCCACCCCTCAAGTTGGGTCATTGGGACATTTGTGCAAAGTACCAAGGGCAATTTTGGATGCTGGAGTTACAGCTGAATATGGGAAGGGACTTCTCAAAAGACATCCTGCCCTACTCCATGGCTCTGGGGATCCTGGCCAGATATATTCCCCCAATATGGAGCCTTGGTTTGTCCTGGGAAGAAAGCATTCTGATAAGGTTAAACAGATTTCAGCCACCCCTGAAAAGCCTGTCTCATGGAGAAAAACATATTAAACCTTCCATGGGCAGTTCCCCACCCTAGATCTTTTCTCCTTCTTCCTTGGTTCTGTTTACCTGGGAACATCTGGAACAGGACCAAAAATACGATAAGAATCAGTAGGAAGAATTTCATGGTCTTTAAGAATGCTGTGGCAGATCCAGGAGTTAGACCATTCTGCAATGGGACTCTGGGCTCAAGTTTTTATTTGCTTCTGTAGGATGGAGTCCAGGGGGTGAATTATGGGTAATGATGCAGAAAGGTATAAAGGGACTTTCGTCATCATTAATTAATGCTACCAGAGCCCAGAGCTGTTCTAGGTACTTAGAGGGAAGGCAGAAAAAGGGAGGAGGAGGTAAAAATACCATGGAAGTATATACAGAGAAGATGCACATCAATCAGGAAGCCTTCCTTGTCCCCCACTTCCACTTCCCATGGGAATGCTGGAATTTCTGCTCACAGTTCCTCCCATTCTATTCTAACTCTCATCGCTTTGCACTGGGCCCAACTGAGAAGTCCTTGTGGTCAGAAATGCTCTCTCTCTTTACTGTTTGCAGGGCTAGGGGTATAAAGTTAGGGGACTCAGAAAAGACTATTTTAATAAAGTGTATGAACATATTTTTAAACAATGCATAACAGCCTGGGGATCTTTGGAATGAAGTAGACCAAATTTCCTTATTTCACAGTTGGGAACACTGAGGTCAAGAGAGGAGGAGTGACTAGTGGGCAGTGAAGTTGGGGTGAGGACTCTAATGACAGGGCCTGAAAGCCTTCTGCCCAAGACAGATGGAGTGTCATAGGGATGCTGTGCTGCTTCTGACATAAGCATCTTGGTGAAGAGCACAGTAACTGCTATGAACACCCAACATATAGGTCCAACTTTTGAGTCAGCTGTCACCCCTAGATCCACCCCAGTCTTGTGTATCTGAGGCTTCAGTTTCACCCTACATCTGTCCTTGCAGAACAAATTATATAACCTTATTCCCATTCCCACATGTCTGCTTGGCCTCAGAACTAATAAAGCTTAAGAGGAGGTGACTAATGTTCTTGTTTAAATAAGTTTCCTAGTGGCTAATTTCTTTTGGTCTTTTTTTTGGGGGGGGAGGGGTGACAAATTTCCGATCTTGATAGAATATGGTCAGAAACTAGGGCTTGATAGTCTTTAGTCTGGGGGGTGGTGCCTGTGGCTCAGTGAGTAGGACTGGCCCCATATACCAAGGGTGGCGGGTTCAAACCTGGCCCCCGGCCAAACTGCAACAAAAAAAATAGCTGGGCATTGTGGCGGGTGCCTGTAGTCCCAGCTACTCAGGAGGCTGAGGCAAGAGAATCACCTAAGCCCAGGAGTTGGAGGTTGCTGTGAGCTGTGATGCCACAGCACTCTACCAGGGGCAATAAAGTGAGACTCTGTCTCAAAAAAAAAAAAAACCCAAATAAAGCATTTCCACTCTCTTTATCAATACCAATATTCTTTTTCTTTATTATTTATTTAAAGTAAAAAATACAGGCAGCGACTGTGGCTCAGTGGGTAGGGTGCTGGCCCCATATACAAAGGCTGGCAGGTATGAACCCAGCTCTGGCCAAAGTGCAACAAAAAAAATAGCCAGGCATTGTGGCGGGTACCTGTAGTCCCAGCTACTTTGGAGGCTGAGGTAAGAGAATCACCTAAGCCCAAGAGTTGGAGGTTGCTGTGGGCTGTGACATCACGGCACTCTACCAAGGGTGATAAAGTGAGACTCTGTCTCTTAAAAAAAAAAAAAAAGGTGAAAAATACCCAGAAAACTCAGTACTAGAACACACCAAGTGTGATTAAACATCTAATCAAGTTCCTATATTTCTAATAGTTTTTACATTATGTATTTATTTTGTTGCTTTATTTTATGATGCATCAGTTTTTATGGCTGTTATAACTTCTCTGTAGATTGTGACATTTATTTTTATATAATAGTCTATCTTGTCTTGTCCTCGAATTCCACTTTAACCTTTGTGTTAACATAGGAATTAATTATACTCTGGCTGTGAATTTGATTTGGCATTTACAGCCTCTTCATAGTCTATAAAAACTAGTACACTACATTTCTTACTTTCAAAATTGCAGATGAGAAGGCTGGTGTTAGTTTGATTCTTTTTCCTTTATTGGTATCTTGTATCTTTTCTCTGGAAGCTTTTGATACTGTCTTTTTATCCTGTGAATGCAGACTTAAAAAAAACCAGTTTATGTCTAGATATGTGCTTTTTCTTGTAGATATGCCTGAAACTTAGTGAATCCTTTCAATCTACAAACTCACATTTTTCTTCACTTCTGAGAAATTTTCTTCTATTATGTCTCCAATTATAACTTCTACTTGTTTTCTTTTTAATACTTGAGCTCATTATTTGTAAAGAGGCATGGAAACATTTAAAATACTTTTCCCTCTTTGTGTGTGTTTAGAAGTTTTTCTCATGGAAGCATAAGTAAGATGCAGGAGGCATTAGCCCAACTAACAATTTTCATTTCATTACATTTTGTTTCCCATTGTGAAATATCTCTTGCATTTCATTTTATGGATCACCAATTTAGTTGCTATTGTAATGATCCTTTGTCTATTTTTCTTACTACAATTTTAAATTGCTTACACGCCATTGAGTTCCAGAAGTTCTTTTCTGTGCTTCATTTTTTCCTTCGAAGTCTTCACTATGCCAAATATTTAAATTTTTATCTGATTCCCCTACTACTTTCACTTCAAAGAGCATAATGTAGGAGTAAACTGATTTTGTCTGTACTTCATGACCCTGTAGGGAGCTGCCTGTTGGTGGGACTGCCAATCATAGGACCAATTATCTCACAATTTCTTGTGAGAGCACATGAGCTGTGTCGGGTGAATTAATTTTAAGCAGTGAAAACACAGGAGCTAGAGGATATGTGCTCTCATTTTTTCTCATATGACAGTGAATTACCCAAATCTCTCTTCCCATGCAGTCTACTAGGAAAGTAGATAATATTCAGATTGATAAAATTATTCTTTTTTTTTTTTTTAAATTGAGACAAGGTCTCACTTGTCACTATGTTACCCTCGGTAGAGTGCTGTGGTGTTACAGCTCACAGCAACCTCCAACTCCTGAGCTTAGGCAATTCTCTTGCCCTCCATAATGCCTGGCTATTTTTCTTTCGTTGTTGTTTTTGTTGCAGTTGTTGGGACTATTGGCGCCCTCCATAATGCCTGGCTATTTTTCTTTTGTTGTTTTTGTTGCAGTTGTTTAGCTGGGCTGGGCCAGGTTTGAACCCGCCAGCCAGTGCTATTACCACTGTGCTACGGGTGCCAAGCTGACAAAATTATTCTTAAGAAGATATTAACAAAGAAGTTTTGCATAAGTCAGTGCTGATTTTGGATATCTAAAACAGATGAATAACAGATGAGTAACTATAACATACTTCAGGCAAAAGCCATAAATTCATAATCAACAACAAATACAACAACAAAAACATAAAAACTAAAACAAAGCAACTACAACCTTTAAAATAAAATGTTCCACAGTGACTTTGTAGATTACTGGGGAAGAGGCTTTTTAGAAGTGTGGTTGTTTCACACATTTGTAAGGCAGTTAGAGTCTTTTTTTATACTCTGCATTCCATCCTGGGATTCCCTCACCTCCCCAGCTGAAATAAGGAGGCAGGGACTTTGTATCCCTTTTGACCAGACCTTGGATGTAATGGCCCTCTTCCAGGGGAAAGATTGAAATCTTGGATGCGGCAGCTTCTTTCAGTAGAGGGCAATTCCCAAAGATTCAGCCTTGAGTATTAGCAGCTAGCACTCTGGGCAGCTGGGGGGAATAAGGTTTTGGTGCTTAGGGTGACATGTTGTGCATACATTGTGATGTATAGTTTGAGATCTTTCTGGAAATGTCTTGTTGTTGACAGCTTAAATCTAGTGGATACTCTGAAAAAATTCTAGGTAAATAGAATAGCCAAGATTTTGCTATCCATGAGACTGAAAAGACTATGGGTAGAAATGGATTCTCAAAGATTAGATGCCACTATTTTCTTTTTGAATGTATACAATGATTTATTAAGTAATAAATACATTTATTGGCTGGATTGAGCAGGTATCAATCTTGAAGATGATGGGTGGCTTTTAAGCCTCAGTTTACAAATCTGCACCCAAAATGTGCATCCTGATGGAGGACTAAGGCTTTGTTAATTGATTGAACTAATCTCTCGTACAAATTTGCATATAAAAGGGAGCTAGGCAGTGATCATTATCCTTTGATGAAGAGACAAGGGAGTCTTAAAAGTCTCAAGTATAGAAAAGAGAAAGTGAAGGGTGAAAAGAGAAGTGTGAATGGGCCTTGATGGGAGTAGTTTAGACAAAGGAAAGTATATACAGAATTCTAAGTAGTTGGAATCATAGAAAAAGAATTGAAAAAAGTCCAATGCTTATTCAATTTGTATTTTCTTGCCTTTAAAATGTACAGTACTAAAGTAGCTGGGCATTGTGGTGAGCACCAATGGTCCCAGCTACTTGGGAGGCTGAGGCCGGAGAATCGCTTAAGCCCAGGAGTTTGAAGTTACTGTGAGCTGTGATGCCTTGGCACTCTACCGAGGGCAACAGAGTGAGACTCTCTCTCAAAAAATAAAAAAAAAAGAAAATGTACAGTTCTGTAATGGTGCTGAAACCATTCCTATTTAGCAGTGACACTAGAGGAATATTGCATAATTAGCAACCTTTACTAATAAATAACAAAGTTCTTATATGGATATTAAAGAATAATGCATAAGGGAAGAAAAAATATGGAAAAAAATGAACTAAAGTGTCTTCTGCAAATTCAAGTCTAAGATAAAGAGTTGCTGAGAGGCAACAGAGAAGGGCATTGTGAATGTACAATATTACACATCCCACATTTTATTTGGACTCAATTTAAACTCTTTTATCTTTCTCTGTATTTTAAGTTTTAAACTTGCATCTTCATCCCCCTCTTATTAATCATTAAGATTGTAGTACTTATTCCTGAAACTGTAAATCCTACTCAATGTTGGTGAAATAAATTTCAACAAGAAGACAGTGTTCTCTTCTCCTACGCAGACTGCTGGGAAAGGAGATAATATTCGGATTGATAAAACTGGTCTTAAGAAGATATTAACAAAGAAATTTTGTAAACCACCTGGAGTTCAAAGTTTGATGGAAATGTTACCAGATGAAGAGGGTCTGGTTGCCTGTCACTGTCAGCCAATATGCAGAGATGGGGGTAGGTCCACAAAACTTGGTCAGAAAGCCAGCAATTCTGGGAGAACAGTGAGAGTAGCCTCTCCGAGACAGTTCTGTTCTTCCATTTCCAAAATCACAGTTTTATACCTAAAAGTTAAAAGCAAGAACTGTACTAATCCTTATCTTTAACAACAGTAATTAACACTTATCTTAAAGAACAGTAATGTCCATAACCCATGACCCATAATAAATAATCATTGATATAATCCATGGCTCCAAACTACATTTCTAATTCAAAAGTTAATCTCCTAAATCAATTATCCTAAACTACTCAAGATATACACTATTAGGTTAAAGTTGAGTTTACAGAACAAGAGTGGGAGACGTGAGATAAAGTTACAGAGGACCTAAACTGGCCAGTCTCAGCCCTAGCCTGACTCCATCTTATTCTCACTACACGTGCTGTCACAATGTCCTGTGAAAGTAACCTTACCCTCCAGGAGGCAGATAGTTCCAGCTGGCTATCATGTTTATCATATTTGTCATATTTTATCTTTTCTCCAAGATAAAAATCCAGAAAGGGACCTTCGGAGCTTCCAACTCCTCCCATAAAACCAGAACAAGCAAGCAAAATGACCCCAGAGGTTTCTTATCTCACTCAAACATTGGACACATTTCAATTAATAACAGCTAGGAAGAAAATACTGATACAACATTATCGTTCATAATTATCTCTCCTGCTGGTCTCCATGCGACCCTGTGTGCCTGAAGGAAAGGCACTTTGTTGGAGTCTTTGTCTTTGTTTGGAGACTTCAGATAAATCTTTTCCGTCCTTGTTCTCAGGAGCTGCAAGACTTTAGGAGAGTTAACATCCCTTGCTGAACTTCTGTTTCTGTGTCTGTCAATACTGCACATGTTTCTAGAAAATAGCCTACCATAAATAATTGTTTGTGTCACCTTCCCGCTTTCCCTCTCTTTCAGCTACCCTCAATTTATTTATTTACTTTTTGTATTTATTTATTTTAATTATTGAGGATTCATTGAGAGAACAGAGAACCAAGTTACACTGATTGCATGTGTTAGGTAAAGTCTATCTTACAACACATCATGATACCCTCGATTTATTTTTATTTTTTGGGGCCGGGTTTGAACCTACCACCCCTGGTGCACAGGGCCAGCATGCTAACCACTAAGCCACAGGCACCCAGCTCTACTATCCTCAATTTTCATTCCCACTTCTCTGCCTTTGTCTTTGTTCCTTTGGTGCCCAGCACAAGGCTGAATGGATGGGGAGTGAGAACAGTTTATTGTTTTAATGTTTCTCTTAAATAACTTTTTTTTAAAAAATTTTATTTATTTATTTATTGCAGTTTTTGACCAGGGCTGGGTTTGAACCCACCACCTCTGGTATATGGGGCCGGTGCCCTATTCACTGAGCCAGAGGTCCCGCCCCTTAAATAACTTTCTATTATTGTTTGTGTCTTACACAAAAGGATAAGTGGGGTTTTAGGGTGACAGGGAAATTTATTTTTTCAACCTTATGGAGAATATAATTGACAAATAAAGTTTCAGGCTGTACAACTTGGTGCTAACTACCGTATCTGTCACCTCACCTAGCTCCCATTTTCTTTCTTCTTTGTGGTGAGAACAATTACAGTCTACTAGCCAATGCCAAGCATTGTACTTAATATTTGATCTTTAGAACGTGTTCATATTTTGTATCCTATGACCAGCATCTCCTCATTTATCCCCAACCCCCCACCTCTGGCTACCACCATTTTACTTTCCGCTTTTATGAATTTGACAATCTTAGATTTCACATATAAGTGAGACTATGTAGTTTTTGCCTTTCTGTGTCTGGCTTATTTCGCTGAGCATAAGTCATCATCATCCAGGTTCATCTGTGTTGTCAGAAATGTCAGGATTTCCTTCTTCTTTTATGACAGGTTTTTTTTTTTTCTTTTTTGAGACAGTGTCTCTGTTGCCTGGGCTAGAGTGCCCTGGTGTCATCACTGCAACCTCAAACTCCTAGGCTCAAACGATCCTCTTGTCTTAGCCTCCCAAGATGCTAAAATGACCACATCTGCCTAAGTTTTCTACTTTTCTTGTACAGACCAGATCTTGCTATATTACTCAGGCTAGTCTCAAACTCCTGGGCTCAAGCGATCCTCCTGCCTCAGCCTCCCCAAATGCTAGGTTTACAGGCGTGAGCACCACCTGCACCACCTCTGATATATGGGGCCAGCCAGGAATAATATTTTTGAGGCTGAATAATATTCTATTGTTATGCGCCACAATATACCACATTTTCTTTATTCATTCATCCACTTATGGCCTTTTTGGATGTTTCCATATCTTGGTCATTGTGCATCACACTGCCATGAACATGGAAGTGCACTATTACTTCAAGATACTGACTTCATTTTCTTTGGATATATCCCCAGAAGTGGAACCACTGGCTTATATGCCAGTTCTGTGTTTAATGTTTTGGTAATCTCCATACTGTTTTACATGATGGAGATACCAATTTACATCCCCACTAACAATACATAAGGATTCCTTTTTCTGCATATCCTTGCTAACACTTGTTGCCTTTCATCTTTTTGATAAGTCATTTAAAAAGGTATAAAGGAATATTTCACTGTGGTTTAGATTTGCATTTGCCTGATGATCAGTGATGTCAAGCAATTTTTCACACCTGTTGGCCATGTGTATGGCTCCTTTTGAGATGTCTATTGAAGTCCTTTGTCAATTAAAAAAAATCTGGTTGTTTGTTCTTTTGCTTTTGAGTTATGTGAATTCCCTATATGTTTTGTATATTAACCCATTATCTAATTAGGGTTTGCAAATATGTTTGAGCCATTTGGAAGGTTGCTACTTATTGATTGTTTTCCTTGCTGGGCAGAGGCTTTTTAGTTTGGTGCAATTCCACCTCTTTATTTTTGTTTTTGTGCCTATGTTTTTGGTATCATATACAAAAAATCATGGCTCAGATTAATATCAAGAAGAGTTCCCCCTGTGTTTTCTTCTAGTACTTTTTCTTGTGTTGTAATCCTTAATCCCCTTTGAGTTGACTTTTGTGTATAGTATGAGATAAAGGTCTAATTTCTTTCTCTAGCATGTGGATGGATATCCAGTTTTCCTAACATCATTTGCATTATCCAAAGGTGTGTTGGTGCCACCTCTGCTGAAGATCAGTTGATGGGTGTGTGGATTTAATTCTGGGGTCTCTATTCTCTTCCATTGGTTTATCTGACTGGTTTTAGATTTATATTTTGGTTCTATAGATTTGTAATGTATTTTTCAATCATGAAAAATTCCATATGAATTTTTCTTTTTTCTATTTCTGTGAAAAAATAAGTCCCTGGAATTTTAATAGGGAACTGTATATTGAATTTGTAGATCACTTTGGGTAGTATGGATATTTTTAACACTATTAATCCTTCCAACCTATGAACATGAGATGTGTTTCTAGCTGCACTTTCTTTAATTTTCTTTATCAATGTTTTATATACAATGCAAATCTTTCAGCTTTTTAATTAAGTTTATTCTTAAGTACTATATTTGGGTTTTTTTTTTGTCATCATTGTAATGAGACTGGCGTCTTAATTTCCCTTTCAGATTGTTGAAATCACCACTGATTTTTTTTTTTTTTTCAGTTTTTGGCCAGGGCTGGGTTTGAAACTGCCACCTTCAGCATTTGGGGCTGGCGCCCTACTCCTTTGAGCCACAGGTGCCATCCACCACTGATTTTTTAATGTTCATTTTTGTAAACAGCAATTTTACTGAATTGGTTTATTAGTTCTAACAAGTTTTTGTTATTGTTGTATCTTTATGGTTTTCTACACATACAATCGTGTCATCTGCAAACAGATAATTTTTATTTTTTCCTTTTCCATTTGGATGCATTTTCTTTTCTTGTTTGTATGCTCTGGCTAGGACTGCCAGTGTAGTATTGGCCAGAAGAGGCGAGAATGGGCATATTGCCTCATCCTAGATATTAGAGAAAATGCTTTCAGTTTCTTCCTCTTGATTATGATGTTATCTGTGAGCTTCTTGGTGTTGAGATTCAGTGTGGGCTCTATTGAGTTGAGGTAAGTACCTCTGCATCTATTTTTTTTTCTTGTAAATAGTTGATAAGATTTCAATCCCCTTAAATTTCTAAAGACTTGTTTTGTGACCCACCATGATTTCTTCTGGAGAATGTTCTATGTGCACTTGAGAAGAATGTGTCTTCTGCTATTGGATGGAAAGTTCTGTATCTGTCTGTTAATTGGTCAAGTCAGCTGCTCCTTTATTGATTCTATTGTCTGGGTGCTCTGTTTATTATTGACAAAGGGGTATTGAAGTCTCCCACTACTATTGCATTATTGCCAACGTCTCCCTTCAGATATGTCAATGTTTGCTCTATATAATTATGTGCTCTGATGTTGGGTACATTTTATTTTATCTTATTTTATTTATTTATTTATTTTTTGAGACAGAGCCTCAAGCTGTACCCCTGGGTAGAGTGCCATGGCATCACGGCTCACAGTGATCTCCAACTCCTGGGCTCAAGCGAGTTTCCTGCCTCAGCCTCCCAATAGCTGGGATCACAGGCGTCCACCACAACGCCTGGCTATTTTTTGGTTGCAGCCGTCATTGTTGTTTGGTGGGCCCGGGCTGGATTCGAACCCGCCACCTTGGTTGTACATGGCTGGCACCTTAGACACTTGAGCCACAGGTGCCAAGCCAGGTACATTTTATTGATAAGTGTTGTATCTTCCTTTTGAATTGATCCTTTATCATTATTTAATGGCCTTCTTTGTCCCTAGAGATATATTTGACTTTAAGTCTATTTTTGGCATAAGTGTAGTCACCATTGCTTTCTTTCAGTTAACTTTTACATAGGATATTTTTCCCATTGTTTCACTTTCAGCCTATGTGTGTTCTTAAGTCTAAAGTAAATCTCTTATAGACAGCATATCATTGGCTCTTGAGTTTTTTCTTTTACTCATGCATGCATTCTCTGTCTTTTGTTTGGGTAGTTAATTCATTTACTTTAGAGTAATTATAGTGCGGACTTGCTTCAGCTGGTTACTCACTTTCTGAAATGACAAATGATATTTAATATAACTCTCTCTTACTAGAAGGGAGAACCCACTTTGATTATGGTTTTTGGCGAGTATCTGATCTCCTGCTCTGTTGAATCAGCCATGTACTCTCCTGGGACATTACAGCCATGAAGTTTCATATCCTGGTCTTTGTCAATATTTGTAACCTGGTCCATGGAACACAAATAATACAGAATTCTCTCAAGTGTACTGAGGTTCTGATATTCCTTCAGGGTTCTGGCCTGGTATAGGGTAACCAGCAACTGAGGCCTGGTTTCAGGACTCGGGGTGAAGTGACTCCCATGTTCATTTCATGTTAGCATCTCTTTCTGGCTCTTTTCTGCCAAGATTGGTTTAGGAGATCGCTTTTGCAGTGGTGGAATGGTGGATGACTTTTCCTGTGCAGAAATCATGAAAGCTTTAAAAGGGTCATGTAAAGGGATGTTGGAAGAACTCTCTCATTGTTAGATAAAGTTCTAACAAATTGAGAATCAAAAATAATACCAAAAATATAATGGATTGGAGTATATCAAACATTGAAAAGACATGATTACCTAATGATACCCAGAGATTTAGGTAATTAGAAAAATCTCACATGTTGGTGGCGTCTATGGCTCAAAGGAGTAGGGCGCTGGCCCCACATGCTAGAGGTGGCGCATTTAAATCCAGCCCTGACCAAAAACTGTAAAAAAAAAGAAAAGAAAAATCTCACATGTCAGCATATGAGGCAGCCATGAAGCAAACATCTTGCTTTGAAAACCAGTAACTAATTTGAAAGAATCAAGCATTTATTCTGCCTCTTCAGTGACAGCTGTGTTTCAAGTAACCAAATAGCTGTCATTGATGAAGGAAAACTCAGTTTTAATGAACTGTATTCTGCAACTCCTAAAGAATTTATTGATTCGGGCAAGGACTACTATTTGTGTCAAAATCATTAAGTGTGTGATTGAAAGGAACCAGGTATTTGAATAGGCAAAAGTAACCACACAAATTACAGTACTTTGAATATGAAAGTGAAAAACCAGTGTTGTCCAATAAAAAGATCAGAAGCCAGGTGGTACCTGTGGCTCTTGATTAAGGCGCTGGCCCCATATGCTGAGGGTCGTGGGTTCAGGCCCAGCCCCAGCCAAACTGCAACAAAAAAATAGCTGGGCATTGTGGTGGGTGCCTATAGTCCCAGCTACTAGGGAGGCTGAGGCAAGAGAATTGCCTAAACCCAAGAGCTGGAGGTTGCTGTGAGCTGTGATGCCATGGCACTCTACCGAGGGTGACAAAGTGAAACTCTGTCTCTAAAAAAAAAAAAAAAAAAAAAAAAAAAAAAAAAAAAAATCAGGAGCCATCACTTTAAATGACATCCAGATATTAAAGGACTCCCAATATGGTGAGATATAAAGAATACAACTTTACCTCTGATGCATTTTTGCCAAAAGTATTAGTTTATATCAATAAGACCAGTAGAACTAACCTTCTACTTAACTGATATATTGGCAAACAAGTAAAAGGAAACTAGAAAATCAGAAGGTAGGTCAATATAAGAACAAGTGGCTGGGCAGCACCTGTGGCTCAAGGAGTAGGGCGCTAGCCCCATATGCCAGAGGTGATGAGTTCAAACCCAGCCCTGGCTAAAAACTGAAAAAAAAAAAAAAAAAAAAGAACAAGTGGCTCAATGTCTTTGACAAATCAGTGTGTGACAAAACGGGGACTGTGCTAGCTGGAGAGAGATTGAGGGATATAAAAATCACATACAGCGGTCCAAGCATACCCTTTTTACACAAGATTTTATGTGTAATTGTAGAAATTTAAATATAGTCTGGGTATTAAATAAGATGAAAAAACATAAAAATCAAAAGGTGAAGATTATTAAACAGAGCAGATTATGAAACAGGATAGGTAGTAAGATTTTATTTTTAAATAATTTATATGTGGAAAAGATTCACTAATATAAAATAAAGCATGAGTGTGGCAATCTCTGGATGATGGTGATGGGGTGTTTTTGCTTATCTGTATTTTTTTTTTTTTTGAGACAGAGTCTCAAGCTGTTGCCCTGGGTAGACATGTCATCATAGCGTCACAGCTCACAGCAATCTCAAACTCCTGGACTTAAGCAATTCTCTTGCCTCAACCTCCCTAGGAGCTGGGACTACAGGTGCCCCCAACACCCAGCTATTTTTGTTGTTGTTTTTGCAGTTGTCATTGTTGTTTTAGCTGGCCTATGCCAGGTTTGAACCTGCCAGCGTCAGTGTATGTGGCCAGCACCCTACCCACTGAGCTACAGGCGCCACCCGCTTATCTGTATTTTAATATGCAATGAAATATATTGCTATTGTAATAATATTAGTTTCAAATTAGCTAAGCATTCAATTTTAGATGTTAGAAAAAGAGAAGAGAAAATCTAGAGAAATCCAGAGAAAGGACATAATTAAGTTCAGGCATGTGACTTTAATTCAATTCAAATCAGTGGAACAGAAATGAACTATAGTAACAACAAATACCCTAGAATATGAATGTTGAGACCAGAATCTTCATTCTGGCTAAAGAGAAACAAGATCAACAGATTTTAGGTAAGAAAAAAAATGAAAGTGGAAATAATTAAAAACAGCTGAAAAGCTAGAAATACCTGTAGACATGACAGAGATTAAGAACAATAAAATTCTCTAATGAGCAAGTATACATAATAAATTTGAAAAATACTTCAAAGAACAACCTATCAAGAGGAGCACTGGAAGAAATACAAACTTGAAAAGGTCAACCAAGTATGAAGACATTGAAACGGTCCTGAGAGGCCTCCCCTCCCACTGAAGTATTAACATTGAGTTAATCATCCAAAATTACCTTCATCCAAGCTCATGAAGTATTAACATTGAGTTCTGGCTTGTTTTGCTTAAAATAGTCCACACTCTTTTGTCTTGGAATAATTATTAATAATGCTCCCCCTTTATTTTCAAATGAGTCCTGGCTATATAAATTATAGATGAATTGTGTGATAACCTTAGAGATAGCAAACTTTGAAGGAACAATTAATTCCTGTATTACACAAATTGTTCCAGAAAATAGAGGAAATGTAAAAGCTGCCCAAATGATTTTAGGAGGTTAGTTATTTTGATTTCAAAGATAAGAACGGTAAAGAATCAAAAACAGTAGTCTGTATCTCCTGTATACATATATGCCAAAATCCAATAAAATTATAGATAACTGAATCTGACTGTATGTTTAAAAATATTACCTATATAATCAGTTAGGCTATATCTGAAAAACATGAGGATAATATGATATTGGAAAATCTTACAGTATAAGATTCTCTGTTTTGTTTAATAGACAAAAGGTAAAGAATCATATGATTATCTTAAGTGATACAGAGAATGTATTTTGTAAATATCAAAAACTATAGTAGAACATCTTAGCTAATTAGAAAAAGGTGAGAACTACCAAATATGCTGAAGATTAAATGCCAAAATCTTGTACCAAATGCGAGGTTTATTCAAGGAACTTTAGGTATATTCCTTTTAAAATTGGAAAGAGGCTGGGTGTGGTGGCTCACGCCTGTAATTCTAGCACTCTGGGAGGCTGAGAAAGGTGGATTGCTTGAGCTCACAAGTTCGAGACCAGTCTCAGCAAAAGCAAGACCCTGTCTCTACTAAAAATAGAAAAACTGAGGGAAGAGGATCGCTTGAGTCCAAGAGTTGGAGGTTGCTGTGAGCTATGACGCTATGGCACTTTACCCAGGGCAACAGCTTGAGACTCTGTCTCAAAATAAATAAATAAATAGATTTGGTGCCTGTAGCACAGTGGTTATGGCGTTGGCCACATGCACCAAGGGTGGCAGGTTCAGACCTGGCCTGGGCCTGCTAAACAACAATGACAACTGCAACAACAACAACAAAAATAAATAAATGAATGAATAAATAAAATTGGAAAGAAAACAAAGACTCTTACTAATATTTCAAATATTTATTGTAATGGAGGGTATGGTCCATGTTATTAGGAAAAAATAAGAAATAAGTGCAAAGACTGAAAAGTAGGAGCTAGATTTATAGCTTGTGGAAATTGACAGGCGAAGTCAAAGATTTATAGAAATAAATGGGCAAGAAATACCCAAGGTAATTTTGAAGAACAACATTAGAGAATTTAAATTCCTGGATATTAAGACTTCTTATAAAGCCATAGTAATTAGGAAGATGTGCTACTGGTGCAAAGATAAACTAAGGGAATAAAATAGAAAGTCTAGAAATAGATGCAGCTATACATGATAATTGAGAAAAGCGGCACCATGGGGTAATGGAGGAAGGATCACATTTTCAAGAAAGGATTTGTTATCAGTTGGCCTTTCTTTCACACCTAAAATCAGTTTCATGTAGATAAGAGATGTTAACTGTGGTAGCAAAATAACAAAGTTTCTGAAACAAAACAGGAGAGTATGTTTACAATCTTAGGGGTAAGTAAAGAGCTCTTAAACATGACACAGAATATACCAGCTATAAAGGAAGAGATTGATAAACAGGACTTCATTAAAACAAGGAACATTTGTTGAATAAAAGATGCCACCAAGAGAGACAAGTGATAAAATTGCGGAAGCTACTTTCAAAACATATAATCTACAAAGATCTTGTATCTTGAATATATAAACAATTCTTACACATCATTAAAAAAAACCCTCAGATACACATCCCAAGCATACAGAAGCCAGAATTTTGACTAAATCCTCCAGATGATCAATAAACATTCTGAAAGGCTCTTAACCTCACGGGTCATTAAGGAAATACAAATTAAAACCATAATGAGCTGCCATTACAAACACACAGGTAGCTAAAATTAGTGAAGACTAACAATATCAAGTATCAGTGGGGGGAGGTGAATTAAAATGGTACCATTTTGGTAAATTATTTGATAGTAGGTATGAAAGTTGTGACCTATCAATACCTATGAACTATCAATTTCCTCAATAGAAATGTCTACGTCTGTGCATAAAAAGGCACGAAAAAGAATTTTTATAATAGAATTATTGATAATGACCCTACACTGAGGACCTAACAGAGAACCTGATGTTCATGATCAGTACTATGAATGAATTAATTATGGTAATGAATACTATGCAAGAATAAAAATGAATTAACAGTTACGCCCAGTAACACAGATGAATTTCAAATACAACGATGGGTCAAACCCTGCGAAGACTCTAACGGGAGGTACACCCATTCGGCCGCAGATTCTGGTCTCACATGTGAAGTATGTGTGCTTTGATAGTGGTGTGAGTTATCAGCAACACCTGGTGGCCTTTCCCCAGCAGGATGCCGATCCAGGCCGACATTGGAAAACTGTAGATTTGTCTCATAGTACGTCAATGACACACCCCAGGGAGATTCTTTCATTATTTGGCCACACGGTGGCGTGATGAGCCCAGTGAGGTCAGCGCTACCCTATTACCTGATGGCGTTTTCCTTTCATCTGGTAGGAGGCGAGGCTTAACTGCTGAACACACAGTGCTTCTGAACATGAACTCCAAGGGAGAAATATCACGCTTGCTAAAGGATAACGTTAATTTTCACGGAACCAACGGTGAGGCTCTTTGTCATCGGAAGCCAGTGGCTTGATTTAATTTAGCCAAAGAATTCTTTAAAGTAAGATTCATTTGTCTGGAAAACTGGGGATGATAGGAAATAGAAATTATTGGGATTTGTGGGGTTTCAGAGAGCCTCTGATTTACTACAGAAACAAAGTGACTGCCCCTATCAGATTCTAGATGTTCAGGAATTCCGAAAATTGGGATGATATAATTTAATGAGGCTTTGATCATCATTTGAGCATAGCCAAAGCGAACCCTCTGGCCATCCAGACATCATAATAAATAGCATTCCTTAACTCCTGATGGCAGAAGCTCCATAATGTTCATTTGTCACGGGGTCCTAGGAAGCATTGACCTCAGTGCTTGGCTTACCTTACTGGTTTCCCGTTAGGAAATTTTCTGCCAGACAGCATAGGCTTGTATTGTTTACTGAATTATTTTGTGTTGTTACAGGAATGATAAAATTCCAAGATTTTTCAGTATATTTCTTTTGTTTAAGTGATAGGGCTGAGGGGATGGCATGAAAAGCCATCCAGTATATGACTGGAGTATACAGTTTCTTACTGGTCACCACTTCTCGTTTTTTTTCTTGTCAGTTGTTCCTTGCCAGGCCTCATGGAGTCTTGCTTTGCGTATAAGCAACTTAATTTTTGGCAGAAGATTTAAGGGGACCTCAGTGCAGATTTTTGGTTCTTCTTCTCTTCCCAGTATCCTTGCTGTCTCTTTGTTAAAAATTCCAGCCATCTCAGTAAACCTAATCTAAACTCTGATCTTTATCTATTCAGCAGAGCAATGCCTCTAGGTCTTGTTTGAGCTCCCCCTTCCTGTACGATGGTCTGTGTCTCCAGGCAGCAATCTGGAGAAATTTCAGGATTTATCTTGCTTGCATTCCTTATTTATAAATCCTGGGCCTGCTCTGATGGCTGAGCAAGCTATTCTCTGTATTTTATCCAGTTTTATAGTTGCTTACAGTGAGCAGGTGAATCCAATTCCTTTTACCCTGAAAGGCATGAAAATTCTATCCTGGACTTTTTTTTAATGTTCCCTCTTTTTTATTTTTTCATCAATTTTTCATTAAAATCATAATCATAAAATTCATTAAAATCACAATCATTAAATTCATAAATATCATTTATGGGATATCACCTATCTTAGATTTTTGAAAGAGTCTTTTTCCTCATTCTCAGACTTCCCTTCAGATGACCTCACCCCCCTCATCCATCTTCCACACAATTCACTGGAGGAAAAAAATCAAGGCCTCCTCTAAAACATTCTTTTACTTCTGTTTCCCAACGATGAGCATGAGTTCCTCAGAGTGCATGTATTGTCTTAAAAAATGATTCATCTTTAATTTTGAGCAATTTTATTACATCTTTGCCTCATTTATTATTCTCTGCCCTTTAAAGAACGAAAATCCTCCCCAAACACATACTGTCAGACAGATACAAGTTCTCATCTAAACTCTATGCCTCAATAAATGTGTGGCGTAGGAACGTCACAGTATCTGTTTGAAGGGGAGTGTTATAAATACTGCCTAGCTTTACGGGGTTGTAGTAAGTGTTCACATCTCAACCACCGTAGACTCTGCGGAAATGGACACATGGTTGAGTCATGGTAAATATGAGTTACCATTATTTTTATCTTATGTCTTTCCCTCCATTCCTCTATCCTTCTTCTTCACATTTTCTTCCCTGTCCTGTTTTTGTCCTTGTTGTTAATCCGTGATGCCTAGTAGGAGACTGTGTATACAGTGTTACCAACAGAGGGAGCATTGTACCGTCTAAAAGGGATTACTAAAAAAGTTTTATTTTTAATTGACAGATAATGTATACATTTGTGGGGTATAATGGGACACTTCCGTGCATGTATACATTGTGGAATGATCCAATCAGTCTCATCAGTGTATCCACCAACTCAAACATTTGGCATTTCTTTGTGGTGAGAACATTTAAAAGCCTTTGTTTTAGCTATTTACATTATTATTAATTAGAGCAGTGGTTCTCAACCTTCCTAATGCCACGGCCCTTTAATGCAGTTCCTGGGGGTTGCGACCCCCAAGATTGAGAACAGCTGAACTAGAGACAATGGGATATTATTTAGCCTTAAAAAATCCAGGAACTTCTGTCATTTACAACAACATGAATGAACCCAGAAGACATTATGTGAAGTGGAATAAGCCAGGCCCAGAGAGACAAATACTGTTGTTACTTAAAGGTAGAATCTAGAAAAGATGAACTCAGAAATACAGTATCATGGCGGTTACCAGAGGCTGGAAGTGGGGGTGGATGGAGAAAGGGGAGACTTTTGCCAATGTATACAAAGTTCTGGTTAGGAGGACTAAGTTCTGGAAAGTTTATTTTGCTCAGCACAGTCACTATTGTGATAAATAATTATTTCTTGTAATTATGTATTGATTTTCTGATTGCCCCGCTTGATTAATTAATTCATTCAAATTTGTCCAACAAAAAATGCCAACTGGCTCTTTATGTCTTACTTAAAGGAAAAGTCTCCCTTGGCATCTGCTCCTGGCAGAGCTCCCACACTTCCGCATAGCACCCCGCTGAGATATGTGACACCCATCGTCCTCCTTCCTGACTGACCTCGGGTGTCTCCCATCTCTTTTAGTTCACTACACACACTGGCCCATTTCCAAAATGAATAAAGGCAGAGAGCGCTTCCCTGCTGCGGTGATCTTCACCTGCAGCACAGCCCTCCATTTCCTGGGAACACATCAGTCATGAAGCCCTGTTTCATGACCATTGCCATCTTTCTGATCCTGGTTCAAAAGACGCCAGGTAACTCAGGCCTCCCTCAAAGGTTCTGGCGTCTTGAATGTGGTACTGGTATCTTAGTGACCTCTGAGATGAGTCCCACTCACATATAGTAGGCAACATCTAAAGTCTTTTCTGATCTCAGATAGGTTGTGGATGTTACCCCCCCTCCCCCAGGGTTCATTTCGTTCAAGAGCTTCCCTCCTTCTGTTCTGCCAAAGTCAAGAGGTGGTTGTTGTTGGCATAGTGAAGAGTCAAAGGACGAAGCATTTTTGGTAGTGATGTCATTGGGATGGGAGCTTGACTCCTGGGGTAGGTGTGAGAAATTGACTTTCATTTGGGGAGATGGAGGAGGAATAATGGGCAGTTTGGAGGTGGATTGAGAGTTGTGTGGTGGGGAGGCTGCAATACCTTAGAGAAACCGTAATATGGGGAAAATGAATGGGGATGAGCAGGAGGCAAATGCCTGTATTTGGAGAATTGGGCTGGATTGATGTTTTGGTGTAGCATGGAGAGGGAATGGTGTTTTTTGTTGAATGGAACTGGGGGTGGAGTTGTGCGGAACTGGGAGTTGTGGTAGAGAGAAGTTTGTAGTTGGGCTTTATTTTGAATTGAAGCTGTGAATTGGGTTCGGGTGGCTTGGATAGTGTTAAGCTTGTGTTATGTTTTGTAACTGGGCTTTGGGTAGTTATCAGAAGAGACAGGGTTTGTGTTAGAGTTAGGTGTTTGAGTCAAGTGGGCATCTTAAGTGAGTAAAATGAGGTTTATGGGCGGTATATCTGGGCAAGGGTCGACTGAGCCTGGGCTGGGGGTGATTAAACTGGAGTAAGACCACTGGATTCATCACAACAGGGCTGTGGCTGTTGAAATAGAATGTTAACCCTTTATCAGATATATTACTTGCAAAGGCTTTCTCCCCTTCTGTAGGTTGTCTTTTCATTTTGTCAATTGTTTCCTTTGCTGTGCAGAAACTTTTTAGAATGACGTTAATTCCACTTGCCTATTTTTGCTTTTATTGCCCGTGCTTTTGGCGTCATATCCAAGAAGCTATTTCTAGGAATAATGCCAATAAACTTTTTCTGTATGTTTTCTTCTATGAGTTTTATGGTTTCAGGTCTTAGGTTTAAGTCTTTAATTCATTTTGAGTTTATTTTCAGGTATGGTGTAAGATAAGGATTCCAGCCTTTTGCATGTGGATATCCAGTCTTCCCAATACCATTTGTTAAAGAGACCTCCTCTCATGCAACAGTCCTAGAGATCTGCCACACAGAATAGTTCCATGTGAACAATATTATACTTTATATTTTAAAAATTACTCAGAGCGGGTAGACACTGTGGCTCACGCTTGTAATCCTAGCACCCTGGGAAGCTGAGGTGGGTGGGTTGCTTGAGCTCAGGAGTTCAAGAGCAGCCTGAACAAGAGAAAGACCCCACATCTGCTAAAGATAGAAAAATTAGCCTGGCATAATGGCACCTGTAGTCTCAGCTACTAAGGAGGCTGAGGCAGGAGGATCACCCAGGGGTTTGAGAGGTTGCTGTGAGATAGGCTGATGCCACAGCACCCAGACCTGGGCAACAGAGAAAAAAAAAAAGAAAGAAAGAAAGAAAGAAAAAGAACTTGCTCAGAGGGTAAATCTTATGTTACATGTTCTTAACATAAGGCTTGATGAAGAAAAATCATAGTTAAATAAGAAAATGGGGGAAAACTTGTAGAGGAGGTGCTGGATAGGTTTATGGCGTACATTGTGGTGATGGTTTCATAGGTCGCTACCTATCTCCAAATTAAACAGGATGTATAAATTAAATGTGTACACCTTTTGCATGTCAATCATATCTTAATAAAGGAGTTTTAAAAAGAAATGAATAGAAATGGAAATATCCAGTATTATTTTCAAATTCTTCAAGAGGTTTCTTAAGCCTGATAATTGGGAGACTGGAACATTCTCAAGTGTCTCCCATCACACTTTGTCAAGTGCAGAGAGACATGGGAGGAGCCTCAAGCCTGCCTTATAGAAAACCAAGACTGTTCAGAGCGGTCATGCCTGGAGTTTGCTTCTTTCCCACCTCTCTCTCCTCCTTCCCTTTCTGGCTGGTCTCCCTCCTACTTCCCATTCTCCATCCCCCTTATTTCTCACCTGCTTTCTCCATTTTACAGGAGGGAAAAAGCTCTGTTCCCATGTTGGAATAGAAACCACAGGCGGATTTGCAAAAAATAACCACAAAAAATGAGGACCGTATAATATGCTTCAAAAATTGTGCGTGGTGTGGCTTCCTTATATCGATTTAGTAATTTACCTGGCAGAATTTATGGGCAGGAACTGTTCCAGATAACATGGTCTACTAGGACAAAGTCATTTTTTCATTTCATCGCCCCAAACTTATGCATCTGAAATTGAGCTATTTGAAAGTCAACATTCTGTCTTTTAAAACTGTGTGTTTCTGGTGTCGATCTAAGTGCTTTGCTTAGAGTAGGTTTTAGCAGGTTTATTGGATGAATGACTATATAAATGACTACGGCTTATGTATGTATATGGGTAAGAAGAATCCTAGAAGTTGCATTGGGGAGGATCACGTTTGGGGGGACAGATGACATAGCAATGAAGTGTCACATTGATTTTGGCTCCACGTAAAATTGTTAGAAAGAATCCAGAGCATATCTTTTTTTTTGTTTGTTTATAATATTTTAATTTTTCTCTGAAAAGACTTCCAATGTGGGAAGAGGAGCTGAACAATGTCTATAGTTGAATATGAGAAGACCGGGCTCATAAGTATTTTCTGGGTAACTATTGCATAGTACCTGTGCCTGGCCTCTCCCTAGATATATTGAATCAGAGATTCTCGAGAATTGGTGTGAATACACTTTAAAATCTCCCAGCTTACTATAAAATATGACCTTTTATTAACCTCCTCCTTCATAAACACAGTTGAGATTTTCTGATTTGAGGCAAACTCCCCATTCCCATTTCTTGCGTGGGGAGAGTAGGTCCAGAGAGTCAAACCATAGCGTTGTGCAGAGGGCAGAGTCTGTGCTGGGCTCCAAAAGCAGGTTCCCTTTGATTTCGTTTGGAAGATGGAGGGATCATCAAAGGTAACGTTCATTTGTTGTGGACGTTAAAATTTGTGGCCATGCGGGGCTAATGCGCAGCTAAGGTCAGGAAGCTGAAGGAGGGGGAAGCTGCATGCATCTAAGACAAAAATCTTTATTTTTAATTTTTAAAATTAAAAAATTATAGACAGAATCTTTTTGGGACAGGCTTACCTGACTTCCCATGTGGAGAGAATGGGGAAAGGCAGCTTGCCTGTCACTCATTCTTGGTATCTGTGTTCCTATCCGTGAGTGCAGACAAGAGCTCTTGGGTCCCCTGACTGCCATCCAGTGTGTCTGGGAGAAAGGAGAAACCCTTCAGGTCAGGTGTTAGCTGGAAGAGTATGACTGTCCCTCTGGAAGGCCCTTCTGCCGATCTCTTCCTGTAAGTGGAATGGTGAGAGAGAGAGAGAGAGAGAGAGAAAGACTGAGCAGGTCTCATCATGAGGGTGAAAGTAGAGGTGGGGAACACAGCGGTGCCCCGATGCTGGAGCAGGCATGACTGGGAGCCATTTTTGACCCCCTTCCTCTGGTTGACAGCAGGCCGGCTGGTGCTGCAGCAGGTGAGTGCTTTCTCTGGGCTTCTGGGGCAGTTCGTAAGTACAAACACCCGTACCCAGATGCCATGTCAGCCACGGAGGCATTTTTCCATGCTTCTTTATTTCCTCTCCCATTCTTCAACTTCACAGAAAGTTGGAAAACTTTACTTTCTCTTGTCAAAAAGTTGGCAAAGCATTCCTTTCTTTTTCCATGTGAAAAATAACATCAAGGCTGGGCACACACAGCTCAGTGGTTAGGGCACCGGCCACGTGCTTTGGCCACATGCTCCAGGGCTGGTGGGTTCCATCCTGCTAAACAAACAAAAATAGCCGGGTGTTGTGGTGGGTGCCTATAGTTCCAGCTACTAGGGAGGCTGAGGCAAGAGAATAGCTTGAGCCCAAGAGTTTTAGGTTGCTGTGAGCTATAACGCCATAGCACTCTATTGAGGGCAACAATGTGAGACTCTGTCTCAAAAAGAAACCAATCAAATTTGCTTTTCCCGGCTCGGCGCCTGTGGCTCAAGCGGCTAAGGCGCCAGCCACGTACACCTAAGGTGGCGGGTTCGAATCCCCAGCCCGGGCCCGCCAAACAACATGATGGCTGCAACCAAAAAATGGCCGGGCGTTGTGGCGGGCGCCTGTGGTCCCAGCTACTTGGGAGGCTGAGGCAGGAGACTCGCCTGAGCCCAGGAGTTGTAGGTTGCTATGAGCTGTGATGCCATGGGACTCTACCCAGGGGGATAGCTTGAGGCTCTGTCTCAAAAAAAAAAAAAAACAAATTTGCTTTTCCCATTCTCATTAATGTTAATAATGTATTAAATTTTTTTTTTGCAAGAGGTCATGTGTTTTTTTTTGTTTGTTTGTTTTGGACACCCTTGGTAGAGTGCCATGTGGTCATAGCTCACAGTAACCTCCAACTCTTGGGTCAAGTGATCCTTTTGCCTCAGTTTTTCTATTTTTTTTTTTTTGCAGTTTTTTGGCTGGGGCCAGGTTTGAACCTGCCATCTCCAGTATATGGGCCTGGCGCCCTACTCCTTTGAGCCACAGGTTCCGCCCTCAGTTTTTCTATTTTCAGTAGAGATAGGATTTCTTTTTTTTGTTTTTTTTGTTTTTTTTGTTTTTTTTTTTTTTTTTTTAGATAGTGCCTCAAGCTGTCGCCCTGGGTAGAGTGCTGTGGCATCACAGCTCACAGCAACTTCCAACTCCTGGGCTCAAGCGATTCTCCTGCCTCTGCCTCCCAAGGAGCTGGGACTAGAGGCACCCACCACAATGCCTGGCTATTTTTTGGCTGCAACTCTCATTGTCATTTGGTGGGCCCAGGCTGGATTTGAACCCACCAGCTCAGGTGTATGTGGCTGGCACCTTAGCGGCTTGAGCCACAGGTGCCGAGCTGAGATTGGGGTGGAGGTCGTCTTGCTTTTTGCTTAGTCTGGTCTTGAACTCGTGAGCTCAGGCAATCCATCTGCCTCAGCCTCCTAGAGTGCTAGGATTACAGGTGTGAGCTACTGCACTTGGCCATGTCTTTATTTTATTTGTATAAAATCAAATCAGACTCAGAAGAAACCCCTGCTCCCTCCTCCAATGTGTTAGGTCAGTAGGAAATTGATGCTTACTCCAGTGGGCCCCACCTATCTCCCCCAGGGTTGTAAAAGAATCTCAGAAAATGGGAAACGCGCCCCTAATAAGCAGCCTGTCATTGCTATTAATATTCTCACCATCCAGATCCACATGAGCCCTTGAAGATGGGTGGCTTAGAATGAGGTAGAGAAAAATATGACAATATGATACAAATTAGAATATCAACAAATGATCCTGCCCCAAGAGGATGAAGATATGGTCTTTGTCATTCCCCTGTCCATACTGTTCTTGGCACCGCCAAGGATTTGAACTCAGGTAGTTTGACTCCAGAACCCATATGGAATGCACTCATTGATCTATTCAATAATGAGTTCATTGTATTTATTAATTATACACCTTTTCCTGCTTATCACCAAGGATATGGCCTGGCACAGAGTGTTGATAAATGGATGTGGAATGAAGGGGTGGGTGAGTGGTTGAAAAGTTCCTTAAATGCCAAGCTAAGGATTTTGGACTATCCGTTGAAAGCTGAAGAAAGTCCTTTGCCTGGAGACGTAAGGCAGAATGGTGCCATTCTCTACCAGAAATTTTAACACAAAGAGGCCATGTGACACAAAGGGGAAAGAGCATGGGCTTGACATCATGTGGACCAGAAATTGAATGCTGGCTTGGTCAAGTACAAGCTGTGGGAAAATGGGTACAATAAGGTACCTCTTTGTGCCTCAGAGTCTTCTTCTAAAGAATGGAGATAATAGCAGGTTTTCCTGGCCTTTCAGTGAACTATGGTTTGTAAAATGCCAGGTATGTAGTAATGCTGGACCATACCATAATAGACAGACGTTATGGTTGATACTGTTTTCTTTTCATGGCGTCTTTTTCTTTGAATCTATCCCATAGGTGGCTAATACTGTTGATGACTAATATTTATAGACTGCTGACTGTCACCAGATATTGTCAGGCAAAGAGCCTATATATAGATATGCACACACCTAGATGACTGATACATACTCACAGCTATCAAGATGGGCTTTAGCCACACATGGAAGGTGTGTGGTGAGGTTCGTACAGTGAACACACGTGAGTGTGCTCAATGTATGTACCTGTGAATACAAGCAGTTGTGCACGCCTCTCTGTGTATGTGCCAATGTACTGCTGGTATGTACAGTGCTGGTTTCTGGGCAGCCAGTGTACATAGAGAGATATGTGTGGTACGCGCTTGCCCCTATGTTTCCAAGCATAAAGACATGCATGCACATGGGCTCTAATATGGGTCCTGGCTGTCTCTGATGAGTGTTGTGTGAGGAGCACACATCCCTGCACACTTGGGGACATGTCCACTTTGTGCTCATAGTGACCGCCTAGACTCTCAGGAGACTGTCATCTCAGTACCACCGTCTAATATTCAATTACTTCCTGAATGCTTTTCTGAGCTAATTTAGCCATGACAAAAACTTAGCTCTATTATTATGGCCACTGTGGAGGTGATGGAGTGGAGGACAGGACCTGAAATAATTTGTTTGAGGAGGGAGAGTTAGGAAACGACAGAGCCCAGATTTGAATCCAGGTACCTTCCATTCCAGATCCTGTGCCCTTAATATTTCTTAGGGCGTGTCCTCTTTATGTCGTGTTTTCTCACTGCTATTACCACTGCTGCATGAAAACTAAACATAGCTATGTCTTTCCCAGGTGACCTGTTCAGATCCCAGAATGGCAAATGGAACCCCTGTGAGCTGTATGATGCCAAGTGCAGATTCAACTGCAGGAGATATGAAATTCAACATTTCCACTGCCCAACTGGTCAAAAGTGCTGCCTGAAATTTTCTGGCAAAAAACTCAGTTATAACAACGGAAAGAATTAAGACTCCAAATTCGACTGGTCTGCTACCAACATATCACAATAGCCACTCTCAAATCTGAATATCACCAGCGTCACCTCTTGTAGTGACTCTCCCTCCATTCAGGAATGCTTTTCCCATAAAAATGCATTCTTTTTCATGTGCGTGTCTTTCATCTGTGAGCAGTCATCCTTGGATAGGAGAGGTTAGGCTGGGAGCTGGGAAGCCATGGAGGACAGGCAAGGGCATTGGCTCAGAAAGCAAGTTAGATACTGCCACAGCTCAGTATGTGGAAAGGATGGTAAGGAAGGGGGAGATCACCTTTCTGCTGTGCTCTGGCACCATGCCGGAGGCTGCACTCGGAAGGTGACCACTGGATTGAGGCTGGATGATCCAGTGAACATGCGGAAGATATCATTAAAAACACTGTAGGTTCAGGATAGAGACAGTAGGGCTGCCTTTGATATCCAGAAAACTAGCTAGCCTAGTCTGTTCGGCATGATGCAGTATCTTCAGAAGAACCCGTCCAGATGGATGGATGGAGTTGAGTATTGGCATTTGTTGGACAAATTAGGGTAAAACTTTCCAAGTGGTGTAACTGTTAGAAAGTGGAAGAGACTTGTCACTGGGCCTTCTCGTTGGAGCTGGAGGACCACTTCTGGATGTGAGCTGGAGGTGTGGTAGGTTATGGTGTGAGAAAGGTATTTTACATTCTACTCGAGACCTTTAGTTTCCTGAGAGTTGAGGAATAAACTTAGTTCACACCTAATATTTGACGAGCTCCAAAAATCGCCTTGCATTATCTAGACTCTTTGTACACAGCTCATGTCTCATTTCTCTCTCTCTCTCTCTTTGGATCTAAACTTCTAGAACTTGCATCCTCCACTGAGTTCTCTAGGTTCGCTATTCCTCATTACTCCTCAGCTAGGAGAAATCTGGGCTTGGTGCTCATCCAATGGCCCCGATTTTGAGCCGATGCCCTCCTTATTGAAAACGTAAGCACTCTTTGCTTTTTACCATTGACTTTGCCTTTAGCTAGCGTTTCACAGCGTGTCTTTCTCAGCCCTTCCTTAACATTTTTGTTTGTCTTGGCTTCTGGTTCCTGGGTGTTTGGGGAGTTTTTTTTAGCCATGTGCCCCATAATATTTCTTTACCATTTTCACTTCTCCCTCTCTTCATCATACAGACCTCCCCTGCTCTCTCTCATTATTTCTTACACAGAGGACAACCCCATCCCAACCAACGGATCAAAGGCCATGAACTAAATGCCTGATTTATTGTTGACTTTTAACTGACATGGGGCTTAGAAGTCTGGTGTGAAAGTTGAACGCTTGTATCTCTCTCTGACATTTTATGTTTGTTAGAAAGGGGGTGGGATTTTCGTAGGAGCCAAGCATCAAGGAGGGATGCAGAAATGTGCTGGCATAAGCAGCATGATAAAAAAAAAAAAACCACCCTAGATTTTAGTATTTGGAAGCCAGTGTTGGTCCTGGCTTCAGTATAGTCGTAGAGATACACTGTTTCTAGACTTTGAACCCTGGCAGTGTTTGGAGAGGAAAAGTGGCTTAGGGTGCCAATTCCTATTTCCCTGGTGTCCACATGTCTTAGGGAAAGAAACATGAAGATGGAATCAGAAGGACTTGTCCCTTGTTCCCCATCGCTGCTCAGCAGTTCTTTGATGTTGGGCAAACTTCGTAATTCATGCCTTCCACCAGCCCACATCTCCCACTCACATATTGAATTTCATATTTGTGGTATTTTCTTAGATTGCTCAGCCATCTCGGACTTAAAATGCTCCCAGATGAACTGCAAATCTGTTCACCTGGCCTTTCCTTTGTCTTCCTCTCCTCTGTAATTAGCGCCTGCAATTCATCTTGTTGCTCAATTCAGCAGTGTGGGAGGCATTCTTGTTTCCTCTGTTCATCTCATGTCACCCCTGAGCCATTACGATGTACTTCTAGTTCCAACTCTTGGATTGATCTCGATTTGAGGATGAAATCAGCATTTGTGTAATTAAAAGCAGAGGGTTTACTGTTCTTAAAGCCAATGTTTTTAATGAATTAATGTTTTATTCCCTAAAAGTACGTTTTGACACTTTTAGGGATCTCCGTCTTTGTTTTTCTCGATAAATAACTGTGATTCCCTTTGTCTTCAAATGTATATTTTCCACATTTATTTTTATTGTTCTTAGTATTCCCATCAAATAGCATCTTTGCAGTTTGCTAAAGTCCACCTTCTTCTCCCCAGCACGGCATCAGTTTCTCTCATTTTTTTCCTTCTCAAGTTTCACTTTCTTCACTGCTTGTCAACCTAAATCTTATAGGAATTTTTGACTACATTAAGTTATAAAGCCTTTAATTTTTTTTTTTTTTTTTTGGTGGAGTTTTTGGCTGGGGCTGGGTTTGAACCCACCACCTCCGGCATGTGGGGCCTCACCCTACTCCTTTGAGCCACAGGCGCTGCCCTAAAGCCTGTCATTTGATGCATTAATCAATGGAGGTGAAGTGGTTCCCTGTCCCTTTTCCTTCCTGAAAAAAAGTTCCAATAAATGAAAAATACTTAAAATTTTTGTGTCTGGTCATTGTTACAAAAATTTTTGGCGTAGTTTGTAAGATACTAAGAAAAATGGAGGTAGGCTCAGCACCTGTAGCCCAGTGGTTAGGGCACCAGTCACATACCCTGGGGTTGGTGGGTTTGAACCTGGCCCAGGCCTGCTAAATAACAATGACAACAACAACAACAAAAATAGCCAGACGTTGTGGCGGGTGCCTGTAGTCCCAGCTACTTGGGAGGCTGAGGCAAGAGAATCGTTTAAGCCCAAAAGTTTGAGGTTGCTGTGAGCTGTGATGCCACAGCACTCCACTGAGGGCAATGTAATGAGATTCTGTCTCAAAAAAAAAAAAAAAAGAAAGAAAGAAAGAAAGAAAAATGGAGGTAGAATACAGGCTGTGGACTGAATTCACACCTGGCTTTATTTTCAAATCCTCCTCCATATCTCCCTTCTGCTGCCCAAAGATACCACGGCTCCTGGGCTCAGAAGTGCTCTGTATTTCAGGTAAAGATTATAAACTGAAAACTGCATTTTCTGCCTGTCTAAGAACCTTTATCTGAGAAAAATAAGATGACTGTTTTATAGGTTAGACCCTACTCTGTGGGGTCCTCAGTCAAATGGTCAAGAAGAAGTCTGGAAAGCACATGTGGTGAGAATAAGATGGAGTCAGGTGGGTCAAAGCCAACGGGACACAGCGGGGCTGGTCGGTTTAGGTCCTGCCTGACCTTCACCCCCTGTCTCCCATTCCTACTACTTTGTACATTTAGCTCCCACCTGAAAGATGCCTATCTTGAGTAGTTTCGGTGGAGCGGTTTAGGAGATTAACTCTTGAACTGGAATGTTGCAGTAGGTCACTGAATTATACTGATTATTATTTAAAATAAGGGTTAACAGTGGTCTTTGCTTTGAACTTTTATGTATAAAACTGTGATTTTGGAATGGAAGAACAGAACTGTCTTGGAGAGGCCCTGCTGTTCTCCAGAATTGCTGGCCTGACAACTAAAGTTCGGTGAACCTATCCCCATCTCCAGATATTGGCCCACGGTGACAGGCAGCCAGACCCTCTTCGTCTGGTAACAGTCTCACCCCTGATTATTTTAAACTACTGTGGTATCACTTGATGTAATTTGGAATTGGTTACCAAATATTACTTGTAAACTAGTCTCTTTTTTCCCTGCTGTATCTTTAAGGCTCCATGTCCCAAAATATCTAAGAGAAAAATCTGGAAGTATCTCATTTTGGCTAGAAAGCTATCACAGTGTTTGTGGAAAGAAGGGGCTCACAAAGGACAGCCTCAACTTCTAAACTCTAAAATTCTAAATTCCCTCCTTCACAGATAGGCCTATGAAAGGTTGAAAAGCATTATCAATAAACCTCAAAGGAAACAAAAAAACTCTCAGAATTCTCTTCAGATATATGTAATATGCTCACAGGGAAAAAGACCAAAAAAAAAAAAAATCACAAAAACATTTGCATTTATTTTCAAGCTTAAAAACTAACATGGTGGCTCAGTGCCTGTGGCTCAAGTGGCTAAGGTGCCAGTCACATACACTTAAGGTGGCGGGTTTGAATCCAGCCCTGGCCGCCAAACGACAATGATGGCTGCAACCAAAAAATAGCCAGGTGTTGTGGTGGGCACCTGTGGTCTCAGCTACTTGGGAGGCTGAGGCAGGAGACTCGCTTGAGCCCAGGAGTTGGAGGTTGCTGTGAGCTGTGATGCCACAGCACTCTACCCAGGGGGATAGCTTGAGGCTCTGTCTCAAAAAACAAACAAACAACTAACATTGTAAGGGAGGATACCCGGAAAATGTAAGGTCTAAAAGAGCAGAGGTCTTCTCAAGGAGACCCCAAGGACACACCTCCGAGGTCCTCCCTGTGGTCACTTAGCTCTTAGGTATTGATAGACTTGACTTCCTGGGACCTGAAAACTAACTCTTGGCTCAACTTCTGTAAAAGCCCGAGGTTCTGTAAGAGCTGGAGGCTGCTTCTCCTGCTTGATTCAAACTGACCAATGAGAAAGGTACCCGTGGGCTTGCACTTTTTGACTGAGGATAAAAAGGGAAAGACCAAGTCAGTGGGGAGCACGGCCATTTTGAATTTTTCCATGTCATTCGCTCCACTGGCTGAATAAAAACCTTCTTTTTCTTAAATATGGTATTTGGGTGTTTGTTCTCCCCACTGGGCCTCGTTTTCCTACAACACTAGTACCAGAGTTTCTATATCCCTTCAGATTTTGTACAGTCATTCCAGAAACTCCATTAAATTGCCTCAATATTAGAATAAACCCTCACACCATTCTTCTTAAAATTTGTTGGGGTTTAGAAGGAGATACCCCAGAAATAATAGTGCATGTTAGCCCACTTTTGAAAGCACATATAGTAAGAATAACATGAAGTCTGTCAGGCTAGGACAGGTGCGACACAGCTGGTCTGGCCGGTTTAGAGCCTGCCTTTCACCTCTGTCTCCCATTCTTACTATTTTGTAAATTCACCTCTCACCCTAAAGATGCCTATCTTGAGTAGTTTAGGTGGATTGATTGAGGAGATTAACTTTTGAATTGGAATGTTATTTTGAATCAGGAGTTAGACTGATTCAAATAGTTAGACCTACTATGGATTGTGGGTTCAGCCAATTGTTGTTTAAGATAAGGACTAACATGGTCTTCACTTTGAACTTAAATGTATAAACCTGTAACGTTAGACATGGAAGAATAAACCCTCTTAGAAAGTTACTGTTCATGCCTTACTTGGAGCAGAGAAGCAATTAAGATTTTGGTTTAAAACTTCTCTCTTGCCCCCAGGAAACAAAAGGTTTTGCTGTTTGGTCAACAAAGCATTATTTACAGAAAAAAGTCATAGGACATGTATGAAAACAAGCTGTTGAGATGCAGCAGAAACTACAATCCAAACAATTTCAGGGAATTCCAAGAGAAAGCCACACTATTTTAGCATAATATAATGTAATTAAGTGTACCATGTGTCTGAAATTCAATGTCTTTGAAACAGGTAAACATTTTGCTAACTCCACCAACCCATTCTACCACATAATCGTTATTTGCTGTGTTTGGTAAAGATTACAATTAAACTCACTGCTGATACTTAACAAACTAGGAAAACATAAGCAACAGAAAACTCTCGTAGGTTAATTTGTAGAGAAATAATAGGCACGCATAGTTTCTTTTAAAGAGACAGCCCTTATTTTAAAGATTTTTACAGTGAAGAATTCAAAAAGTGGTAATTTTAAAAAAATTTATTGGTTTGCCTTTGAAAGTAACTGCCAACAAAGATTCACTGGTAATAATATAAACAAGTGGGAAAATACGGTCAACACTACTGAAAGATTGCTAAAATAATGCCAGGACATTGATTTGTGTCAAAGAACAAAACCTCTTAGATGCTGTCACCGATCCAAACCTGGAGGCTGCTTTACTTTCTGAACACGCAGTGGCTATAATTAGCAATATTCAATCATCTCTGTCTTTATAAAAAATGAAAATACCAATTAAAAAACTAATATGTCTTCTCTTTAAGTGTTTCTTACAGATACAGTTTCAATACTTTGTTCGATCCTGCTATGGTTGAAGAGATTTTTTTCATTCACAAGTTAAACAACAATCCACCCAAAGGGAACCGACCGATAGGCGACAGGCTCATAGTACAAATAAAAGAGTTCAGGAATGTAGCAAGTGACGTTGGTAAAGTACAAAACTGATAAATTTCTTAGACGATACATGCCAAAAGCTCTATTAAGCGGATGGCCACAAAACTAGAATGTTTGATAATTTTATTGTTGATGTCAATAGGACTCCAGATGTTTCCAAACTCTACTTTAACTTCCATCTTAGGCTTTGTATTTCGCTTTTCCGGTTTCACTAATGACACAAATATGGTTCAAATCCCTGAAGTATTCATTATAGTCAAGGGCATATCCTACGACGAACTTGTCTGGAATTTCAAATCCAACAAAGTCTGGCCTGTATCCAACACTTCGAGGGGTCCTTTTCACCAACAAGCTTGCGACCTTGACCATCTTTGGCTTATACTGCTTGACCAAGGAAAGCAAGGTTTGCATTGTCTTGCCAGTGTCAATTATATCTTCAACAATCAAGACATTCTTTCCAGTTAAAGTGGAGAGATCGTCCCCACCAATCACTTTTATGTCCCCTGTTGACTGGTCATTACAGTAGCTCTTCAGTCTGATAAAATCTACACTCATAGGAATGGATCTCTCACTATTTCTATTCAGCGCTTTGATGTAATCCAGCAGGTCAGCAAAGAATTTATAACCCCCCTTGAGCACACAAAGGGCTACAATGTGATGGCCTCCCATCTCCTTCATCACATCTCGAGCAAGCCGTTCAGTCCTGTCCATAATGAGCCCATGAGGGATAAACACCTTTTCCAAAACCTCAGCATAATGATTAGGTATGCAGAATAAATCGAGGTCATAACCTGGTTCGTCATCACTAATCACGACGCTGGGGCTGCAGGTCGCCATAAGGAAGCCGGTGGGTACGCGGGATGATCGCAGAGAAAGAGGAAGCCGATGGCGGAGGAGAAGGGGGTGGGGTGGGGGTGGGGCGGAGGCGCAGCGGGAGGCGGCGCCGCCCCGGAAAGCCCTGAGGCTCCCGGAACGATCAACGCAGCCGCGCCACCGCGCCACCGCATTTATAAATTTTCATGGCTTTTTTCCCTTTTGAAACTGCTTCTCTTTTGCTTCCTCTCATACATTTTTATTCCCATCTCCTTGAGACTGATTCCCAAGTTGCAATCTCTCAAAATGTTTCAAAACTTGAGAATCATTAAAAATGTTTCCTTCTTTACGTTGTCTGTAATTGGTAACACATTTGCAATTAATTTGTCCCATTGATTACTTTTCTTGGCTGTTGCCCAGTATGTTCCTTTGTTGTCTAATCTCAAAGCTTTCTATTTAAGTGTAGGTGAGACCCAGACAAGCCCCGGGGAATATTCTGAAATGTTCGTGTTTCTATCTTATATATGGAATAAAAAATAGGAATTTTTAAAGATGAGTTGGCTGTGAGAGGGAGGTGAATTCTGTCAGCAATAAATAAAAGGACATGAAGAAAAAGAAAATATGAAGAGAAAGAATTGTGTATTTATCTATATTCATGTATTTGAATTCTAGCAAACATTTCCAGAGGAAAATTTCCCCCAGTACACAAAGATATATGTACAAGTCCATTCCTTGCTGAGTTTTGGTGATACTGAAAATTTGTAAATGAATCAAATGACTGTCAATTTTGACTGTTAAATAGCAATTTCAGCTTATTCCTACAATGATATAATTTGCAGCCTTAAAAACTAAGAAAGGAAATCTGATACAAAAGAATATCTTCCATACATGAAATAAAAAGGTCAATATGATGAACACAAGTGGTATAGTTTTACTTTTTTTTTTTTTGAGACAGTTTCACTTTATCGCCCTCAGTAGAGTGCTGTGGCATCATAGCTCACAGCAACCTCAAACTCTTGGGCTCAAGTGATTCTCTTGCCTCCCAAGTAGCTGGGACTACAGGCACCTGCCACAAAACCTGGCTAGTTTTAGAGATGCGGTCTCGCTCTTGCTCAGGCTGGTTTTAAACAACGAGCTCAGGAAATCCACCCAGCCCAGCTTCCCAGAGTGCTTGGATTACAGGAGTGAGCCATCATGCCCAGCCAGTATACTTTTACTTTTTTAAGAATAAAAAATGAGATCCAAACACAGTTGATTCTCATTTTTTTGTGGTAGCTATATTCTATAAAGTCACCACGAATACTGAATTAGCAAATAGTGAAGCATTGCTCTTAAGGGATATATTGGTTTATATTCCTGTGATTCCTTCAGTGGGAGCAATTATTAGTGGAGGCTGTGATGAAGTTGTACTGGGACCAGAGACACCAGGTGGGTCAGTCTTCAGGTACCAGTAGTGGCAGTGGTGGGATGAGCAGGCCCATCTTTGTGCCCAGGGAGATGTACACTGCCACATTTGTTGGTGGTTACCAGTGGGCCAATTCTTGGGCCTTTGGTGGCTGGCTCAGATGTTGGAAGTGGCAGCCATGATCTTGGTGGGTGGGAGGGCTCTCAGGGCCCTGGGCAGCTGGCGTACATGTGTGATGGCAATAGAGTGGTGGGCCCAATCTCTGCATCCCAAATGGTGCAGTTTGATGTTGGCAGTGGCTGCAGCCTAGAGGTGGATCGTGCAGGTAGGTGCTAGTGAGGTGAGAGCAGCTTAGAGTGTAGGCCTACCCTGAGGCCTGAGAAGAGTACCCAGGTGTCCAGGTGCACGGTGGTAGACTGGGTTGGGCAATCCTCAGGAGTCCACACCATGTGATCTGTCTTGGAGGGAGAGAAGAGGTTGGCCTGGGCAATTTCTTACTCAGCCTCCCCAGTGGTGAGAGCAGTCACTAGCTGTGGTCAGTGGAGGTGGGGCTGTTCTCAGGCCCGGAACAGAGTGCTCCGCTGAAAGGTGGTAGCAGCTGTGCCAAGGCCATGCCATGGGTGACAGTTGGGCCATCCTCAGTGGCTACAGCCTAGGTCAGCAAGTGGGCAATGTGTGTCTCTTTCACGCCTCATTCTGAGCAGGGCTTACCCCTCAATCCTGGTGGCAGTAGCCTGTGCCTAGCAGTGCCACTGCCCCAGCTGGCTCCTACCCAGCTCCTAACCAAGTCCCAGAGGCAACTTGCACCCGGTTTGTGTCCCACCTCTGTTCTCAACAGCACTTGCTTTTCAGAACAAGCTGCTGCATCCCCTGTCCCAGCAGCCACAGCCTGAGTTTCTTCAATGTCAGTCCCAGCACCACTGGGCTTCAGGACAGCATGCCTGTCAAGGCTAGGTAGTAAAACATTACTTTGTTAGAGACTCCTAGGTCTCAGTGTGTGGGAGCCAGTACAAGCTCCCTCTCTGGAAGAGTTCCTTCCCACAGGCTCCTGGCAGCTCCCTATGCTAGTTTCAGGCCTTGAGATGGTTCAGTGGTTCTCCCACAGGCAGGACTGCACCATTCCACGGTGGGGATGTGGGCCACTGCAAGTCTCTTACTCATGCATTCCCTGCATTGTGGTCACTCCCAGCCAATTCTGGCCAAGGAGGCTGCCTCTGCTCCTTCTCCTTCCCGGCTTATATGTTTCCCGTCACTTCTTTGTTGAATTTCAGTGTTCTCTCTTAGTAATGTATTTGAAATGTGATTCCTTCTACACTGTTCTGGTTCTTCTAAGTCAGTGGTTCTCAATCTTCCTAATGCTGCAACCTTTTAATATAGTTCCTCCATGTCGTGGTGACCCCCACCCACAAAATTATTTTCATTGCTACTTCATAACTGTAATTTTGCTACTGTTACGAATCGCAATATAAATACCTGATATACAGGATGTGTTTTCATTGTTACAAATTGAGTATAATTAAAGCATAGTGATTAATCACAAAACAATACATAATTATATATTGTAAAATATTTATTCCTAATTACAAATAAATGAAATTTTGTCTTGAAGCATGGTATAGCATGGGCAACATGTTGTCTTAATATAACAACAGGAAGCTACATTGCTGCATTTTGTGACAGTATGTGTAAAAAGTCAATGTCAGTGGGAAGGTTGAAATTGCATCTTTCTCACCAGCTCAGAAATCCCCGGGCTGTCTTTGTAAGAGCACAATGAAGATCATCTTCCACAAGTCTGCTTCTGTATTTAGACTTGATAACCAACAACCTGTTTCACAAAGATACGTTGTTGGAAATGGAAGAAGGCACAATACAGTCTCAGACAGAGCAGGATATGACCGCATACACTTGATCCAGAATTTTGTAACTGGCATTATAGAGAAACCAGTTCTTGCTGCATCACTGTTAATAAGTTCAATGAGCTCCTCTTGTGCTGTTTCAGGAACATCTTCAACTTTGACTGCGAATGGGCTTCTGGGAAGTGCAAATGGGGTGTCGGGTAGATTTGGAAAGTACAATGAAATTTCGTCTGCAAGCATGTGCAAGTGTTCTTCCA
>CAUYQV010087213.1:0-11407 GCA_963574575.1 Galagoides demidoff | reverse complement strand
GTGAACTATAATGCCATCGCACTCTACCCAGGGTGATGGAGTGGGACTCTGTCTCAAGAAAAAAAAAAACAACTAGATTTGTTTTTTTAAGTTTTGTTTTTAACTGACTGGTCAATTCTTGAACTCACATTTCTTTGAATTAATATTGCTTCACATTCTTGTGAATTAAAGATGTTACTAATAACAGTATGAATCTTGGCTCAGTGCCTGTGGCTCAACTGGCTAGGCGCCAGCTACATACACCTAAGGGGCAGGTTCGAATCCAGCCCGGGCCCGCCAAAACAACAATGACAGCTGCAACCAAAAAATAGCCAGGCGTTGTGGCGGGTGCCTGTGGTCCCAGCTACTTCAGAGGCTAAGGCAGGAGACTCGCTTGAGCCCAGGAGTTGGAGGTTGCTGTGAGCTATGATGCCAGAACACTCTACCCAGGGGGATAGCTTGAGGCTCTGTCTCAAAAAAAAAAAAAAAAAAGAAAAGAAAAGAAATATTTGCTCAAAAACATTTTGTGGAACATCTTGCTAAGCCCTGCCAAAATACTAATAAAAACATTTTTGGGCACAGCCCATAGTTCAAGGAGTAGGGGGTTGTGGGTTCAAGTTCGGCCCTGGCCAAAACTGCAAAATAAATAAATAAATAAAATAAAAATTAAAAAAATTTTTTTTCTTTCTTTTTTTTTTTTAGAGACAGAGTCTCACTTTGCCCTTGGTAGAGTGCTGCAGCATCACAGCTCACAGCAACCTCCAGCTTTTGGGCTTAGGTGATTCTCTTGCCTCAGCCTCCCGAGTAGCTGGGACTACAGGCGTCCACCACGATGCCCAGCTATTTTTTGTTGCAGTTTGGCCGGGGCCGGGTTTGAACCTACCACCTTCAATATATGGGCCCGGTGCCCTATTCACTAAGCCACAGACACCGCCCAAAAAAAAACATTTTTTTATTGTATATCTCATTTGTCATCTAATAGTATACAGCCTTATTATTCTATATTTATCTCATCTCTACAACTAGATTATAAATGTATTGAGGGCAGAAACCATCATCCTTTCACTGAACATAAAGGCTAGGTGCTGAGGTGGCACCTGTGGCTCAGTGACTAGGGTGCCAGCCCCATATACCAAGGGTGGTGGGTTTAAACCTGACCCTGGCCAAACTGCAACAAAAAATAGCTGGGTGTTGTGAAGGGCACCTTTAGTCCCAACTACTCAGGAGGCTGAGGCAAGGGAATCACCTAAGCCCAAGAGCTAGAGGTTGCTGTGAGCTGTGATGCCACAGCACTCTACTGAGGGCGACAAAGTAAGACTCTGTCTCTAAAAAAAAAAGGCTAGGTGCTGAAAATGGGTTGGTGGGAGGGGCAAAGAGGCACTGTTCTAACAGCCACCATTGAGCATCAGTGATGTGCTAAGCAATGTTCTAAGTGTTTTATAACCTTCTATTAATCTTATGACATGGGCAGTTTTACTATCATCATTAGTTTACAGATAAATCAAATAGAACAATCAGTAATTTGCCCAAGGCTATGCAGCTAAGTGGCAGAATAATTTCCTACCCACCCTTCAACTCTTCTTTTCCAAAGGACATGAGATGAGTTTAAAAGATTGAACAGGGTATTCTGTGATTAAGTTCTACTGGTACCATCCACAAGGCCAGGGTTCAGAGGGGGCTGAAAGGACTCCATAGAGGAGGTAGACTTTAATTCAGATTTTTTTTTTTTGAGATAGAGCCTTCATTCTGTTGCCCCAGGCTAGAGTGCCTTGGCAGGAGCCTAACTCACAGCAAGCTCCAACTCCTGTATTCAAGGGATCCTCCTGCCTCAGCTTCCCAAGTAGCTGGGACTACAGACAAGCGCAACCACACCTGATTAATTTTTCCATTTTTAGTAGAGACAGGGTCTCCCTCTTCCTCAGGCTTGTCTGGAATTCTCCAACTCCCCAGCTCAAGCAATCCTCCTGCCTCAGCCTCACAGAGTGCTAGGATTACAGGTATGAGCCACCTTGTCCTGGCCTGATCCTTTTTTTTTTAGACAGGATTTGTCTGTTGCCCAGGCTAGAATGCAGCGGCATGATCACTGCAATCGCTGCAGATAGCTCACTGCAATCTCAAACTTCTGGGCTCAAGTTCCAACTTCAGTCTCCCTAGTAACTGGAACTACAGGTGCCCACCATTATACCTAACTAATTTTTCTTTTTTTTTTGTGGATACAGGATTTCCCTATGTTGCTCAGGCTGATCTCAAACTCCTGGGCTAAAGGGATTCTCCTGCCTTGGCCTCCCAAAGTGATAGGCTTATAGACAAGCCACTCTGCCTGGCACCTTGACTCAGATCTTTTTTTTTTTTTTTTTTGCAGTTTTTGGCTGGGGCTGGGTTTGAACCCACTGCCTCCGGCATATGGGGCTGACGCCCTACTCCTTTGAGCCACGGGCACCACCCCTTAACTCAGATCTTAAAGAATGAATAAGATGGCGGTGCCTGTGGCTCAAAAGGGTAGGGTACCAGTCCCATATACTGGAGGTAGTGGGTTCAAACCCAGCTCCAGCCAAAACAAACAAACAAAAAGAATGAATAAGATATGAGTAGGTACTTGGATCTCTACCTAAGTATAGAGAACAGATAATGTTACGTCCTTTCACTTATAAGAAACATGGTGGACAGCATCCTGCCTGATTCACCTGTGCAAGTTTCAATTTGCTCAGCTTATCAATGTTACAGGGAGGGCTTCATTATTGATATTACCGTATGGATATGTTTCTTGATTTTTGGGAACCTCAAAACTTTCATAATGACCTATGTAGAGCAGAGAGAGGGAACAGGGTGAGTAAAGTCAGAAATTAAAGCAGAAGGTGCTTTGTGTTATGTTCTTTGTATTCCCCAATACACGTGAAATGAATGAGTAAAAGTTTCTTTAAATAAATCAAAAGCAAAAAACAGGAAAAGAATCAGTAGCACCTCCTGATATCATGCTGCAAAAGGTGAAAGAAAGATGAAAAAGATGATAGGCCTTATTTCAATCTTTGTTGAAGAAGAAACTAGGAAGATTCTCTATTCAAAGAATCTTTTCAAACTTGTAGTTTAGGAATATTACCTTACACTGTGGTTGATACTATACCTAAGAGCTGGGTGTGGTGACTCACACCCCTAATCTTCCCAAGGCAGGAAGATCTCTTGAGCTCAGGAGTTAGAGAGGACCCTGAGCAAGAGGGTGACCCTGTCTTTAGGTTTCTGAATAAATAAATAAAGCTGGGCTGGGCATTGTGGCCAGTGTCTATAGTCCCAGCTGCTCTTCAGGCCTTCATAGGAGGATCGCTTGAGCCCAGGAGTTTGGTTGCTAGGAGCTAATCGGCTAATGCCATGATACTCTATGTCCTTCCCCCCCCCAAAAATTATACATAGGATGTTTAAGTTCCAAATGACAACAGGCATCATTAACATGATTGGATGAAATTCACTCAATAATTTGGAGAAATTTAGATTTTCAACATATACTTCTTTTTTCCGGCTCTTTTTAGTTCTCTTTTTAGGTGGCATTCTGCTAAAATGAGCATGGACAGCTCACTACAGCCAGAACTAGAACAGCTATCCTATAGATACGAAATGATTTTTTTTTCTTTTTGAGACAGACTCTTACTATATTGCCCTGGTAGAGTGCCATAGCGTCACAGCCCAAGCAACCTAAAACGCTTGGGCTTAAGTGATTCTCTTGCCTCAGCATCTCTCTTGCCTCTCTCTACCCCTCCTGAGTAGCTGGGACTCCAGGCACTCACCACAATGCCCAGCGATTTTTCTTAAGTTGTTGTTGCAGTTGTCATTGTTGTTTAGTAGGCTTGAACCCACCAGCCTCAGTGTATATGGCTGTCGGCCTACTCACTGAGCTATGGGTGCCAAGCCAAATTTTTTTTTTTTTTTGCAGTTTTTGGCCAGGGCCAGGTTTGAACCCACCACCTCTGGTATATGGGGCCGGCACCCAACTCCTTGAGCCACAGGTGCCACCTCACAGAACGATTTTTTAGGGTATTCAATGTATAATTTTGTCAAAGATTCTTTCGATGTGAGTCATACTTGGTGGCACATAATCCTAGCACTCTGGGCGGCCGAGGTGGGTGGATTGCCTGAGCCCACAAGTTGGAGACCAGCCTGAGCCAGAACAAGACCTGGTCTCTAAAAACGGCCCAGTGTTGTAGCAAGCACCTGTAGTCCCAGCTATTTGGGAGGCTGAGGCAAAAGAATCACTGGAGCCCAAGAGTTGGAGGTTGCTGTGAGCTATGACGCTACAGCACTCTACTGAGGGCAACATAGTGAGACTCTGTCTCTTTTTATTTTTGGCCAGGGCTGGCTTTGAACCCACCACCTCTGGTATGTGGAGCTGGTGCCTTACTCCTTTGAGCCACAGGTGCCACCTGAAACTCTGTCTCAAAAAAAAAAAATTCTAGGCGGTACCTGTGGCTCAGTGGATAGGATGCGGTCCCATGTACCAAGGGTGGCCGGTTCCAACTTAGTCCCAGCCAAATTGCAACAAGAAAATAGCTGGGCGTTCTGGTGGGTGCATATAGTCCCAACTACTCAGGAGGCTGAGGCAAGAGAATCGCCTAAGCCCAAGAGCTGGAGGTTGCTGTGAGTTGCTACAGCACTCTACTGAGGGCAATAAAGTAAGACTCTGTCTCTAAGAAAAAAAAAAATTCCTTCAATATCTAACTGGTGATTTGTGTTGTTCCTTTCTTTTTTTTTTTTGAGACAGAGTCTCACTTTTTTTGCCTCAGTAGAATGCTATGGCATCATAGCTCACAGCAACCAACCTCAAACTCGTAGGCTCAAGCGATTCTCTTACCTCATTGTCCCAAATAGTTGGGACTACAGGTGCCTGACACTCTGGCTATTTTTTTTTTTTTTTGAGACAGGGTCATTCTTTGTCATCCTCAGTAGAGTGTCTGTGGCTCAGTGAGTAGGGCGCCGACCCCATATACCAAGAGTGGCAGGTTCAAACCTGGGCTGGGCCAAACTGCAACAAAAAGTAGCCAGGCGTTGTGGCAGGTGTCTGTAGTACCAGCTATTTGGGAGGCTGAGGCAAGAGAATTGCCTAAGCCCAAGAGCTGGAGGTTGCTGTGAGCTGTGACACCATGGCACTCTACCGAGGGAGACAAAGTGAAACTCTGTTTCTAAAAAAAGGCACCTGTAGTCTTAGCTACTTGGGAAGCTGAGGCATGAGGATCGCTTAAGCCCAGGAGTTTGAGGTTTGTTGTAAACTATAATGATGCCACTCAACCCCAGTGTGACAGAGTGACACTCTGTCTAAAAAATATATATATATATATACATAGAGAGAGAGAGAGAGACTTCAACCAGGCACAATGGCTCACACTTATTATCCTGGCACTCTTAGAAGCTGACGCAGGTGGGTTGCTTGAGCTCAAGAGTTCAAGACCAGGCTAAGCAAGAATGAGGCCCCATCTCTACTAAAAATAGAAAAAGTAGCCTGGTGAGGTGATGCATCCTTGTAGACCCAGCTACTCTGCAGGCTGAGGCAAGAGGATCATTTGAGCCCAAGAGTTTGAGGTTGCTGTGAACTAAGATGATACCATGTCACTCTACCCAGAGTGACAAGTGAGAATCTGTCCAAAAAAAAAAATAGACTTCAGAGTAAATTTCTATCTTTTTCAGAAAAGCATTTTTATAAATTAAGATTGTCAGATTCCTAAACCAAAAGCTTAGAGAAGTAGGCACAACATAACTTATAAAGAAATAATATGTAATATTAATTGATAGCTTTGCTTTGTTGCTTGTACCTGCAATCCCAGCTCTTTGGAGGCTGAAGCAGGAGGATCACTTGAGGCTAGGAGTTTAAGACTAGCCTGGGCAACATAGCAAGACTTTGTCTCTACAAAACTTAACAATTAGGGGGGCGGCAGGGGGCGGCACCTGTGGTCCAGTGAATAGGGTGCTGGCCCCATATGCCGGAGGTGGCAGGTTCAAACCCAGCCCCAGCCAAAAACTACCAAAAAAAAAAAAATTTAACTAGCAGGACGGCACCTGTAGCTCAGTGGGCAGGACACTGACCACATACACCAAGGCTGGTGGGTTCGATCCCAGCCCAGGCCAGCTAAAACAACAATGACAACTGCAATAACAACAAAAAAATAGCCAGGCATTGTGGCTGGTGCCTATAGTCCCAACTACTTGGGAGGCTGAGGCAAGGGAATTGCTTAAGCCCAAGAGTTTGAGGTTGCTGTGAGCTGTGACACTAGAGCACTCTACTGAGGGCGACGTAGTGAGACTCTGTCCCCCGCCCCCCTCCAAAAAAACTTAACTAGCATAATGGTGTGCATCTGCAGTCCCGGCTACTCAGGAGGCTGAGGTGGGAGCTGCAGAACCCTGGAGATGGAGGCTACAGTGAGATACAATTGCACCACTGCATTCTAGCCTAGGTAACAGAGCAAGACCCTATCTCAAATTATAGTAATAATGATATTAATTGAACAATTACTATGTGCTAAATTCTATTCTAAGTAATCACTTTGTGTGCCATTATAGCACATATATTCATATATTCATATGGCACATATATTTTTTCTATAATTCTCTTAATTACTATGCCCAGGAAGGTAAATAACTTTCCCAAAGTTCATAGGTAAGACAGACAGAAGACCTAATTCATGGGCAATGTAGGGGATAGCTCTTTGTGTGTTAGAGGTCCCATTCAGAGCCTAAAGGGCTATGAGCCAGAAAAAATAAAATCAGGATGTAAGGTAATGAATGGAAAGACAATAGAGTCAGTGGATAATTTCCTTCAATACTGTGTCCAAGAGAAACGAATGGGGATTAGAACAATGCAAAAAGTTAACTATGTGGGTAAGTGGTATCAAAGAGCAATGGCTTCTGAAAATGAGAACTTTTAGTGGCTAGGCATGTAGGGTAAGGGTGAGCTTTGGGGTAAGGGTTAACCTTAGTGTAAGGAGAAACTATAATCTTTATAGCAGTGAGAAAAGAAGCCCCATATACCGATGGTGATGAGTTCGAACCCGGCCCCGGCCAAACTGCAACGGGAGGAAAAAAAAAAAGAAAAGATGCTCTTGTGATATTGACTGATTCAATAAATAAATTAATAAACATTTGCTGAACACCTACAATACTTAAGGTACTGTGCTAAGGACCATGCAGAAACATAGAGGCAAAAGACATGCTCCTAGTTCCTGCATACAATCAGGTATGATCTGATAAACAAATACGTGTGTGTGTGTATATATATAAATGCTATATAGAATTATAAAGATTTACAGCTATAAGGAAACTTAAAAATGTTCTCATCTAATCTCTTTATTTGCCGGAAGTGGTGACTCATGCCTATAATCCTAGCACTTGAGAGGTCAGGAGACCAGCCTGAGCAAGAGCAAGGCTCTGTCTCTAAAAATAGCCAGGCATTGTGGCAAATGTCTGTAGTCTCAGCTACTGGGGAGGCTGAGGCAGGAGAATCATTTGAGCCCAAGAATTTGAAGTTGCTGTGAGCTGTGATGCCACGCACTCTACCGAGGGTAACAAAGTAAGACTCTATCTCAAAAAAAAAAAAAAAAAACAAAGGGCTGGCTCACGCCTGTAATCCCAGCACTTGGGAGGCAGAGGTGGGTGGGTTGTCTGAACTCACAGGTTGAGGACCAGCCTGAGTCAGAGCAAGACCTCATCTCTAAAATTACCCGGGTATTGTGGTGGCCAGCTGCCTGTAGTCCCAGCTATTTGGGAGGCTAAGGCAAGAGAATCACTTAAGCCAGTGGTTCTCAACCTTCCTAATGCAGCGACCCTTTAGTACAATTCCTCATGTTGTGGTGACCCCCAACCATAAAATTATTTTTGTTGCAACTTCATAACTGTAATTTTGCTACTGTTATGAATCGTAATGTAAATATCTGACATGCAGGATGGTCTTAGGTGACCCCTGTGAAAGGGTCATTTGACTCCCAAAAGGGTCGCAACCCACAGGTTGAGAACTGCTGACTTAAGCCCAGAATTTGGAGGTTTCTGTGAGCTATGACACCATGGCACTCTACCAAGGGTGACAAAGTGAGACTCTGTCTCAAAAAAACCCAACAAAAACAAAATAACCTCTTTATTTTATAAATGGCCAAAAAACCCAAAGCTCAGATATGGGAAGTGATTTGCCAAAGTTCCCTTAGCATTTTCAGAGCAAGGATAGAACCCAGATGTGATTGCTACCCCAGGCTCTTTCTATTCTCTTACAGAGATATAATTAGCAATGAAAGATAGTATCTGCCAAGGGGAAAATTAATGGTATAGGTGATGCATTCTTCTTACTGTAATACGTTTATGAGTTTAGGGTCTAAATGCTAACTAAAACTTTTTCTGGGAAATTTTCAGGTGCAAAGGGACTTTCCCAGTTGTTTCCTCAGCTGATTTAGTATGAAACCAGAAAATGGCCCTGTCTCTGTGCTGTTAGTGCACCTGTGCCACCTCAATCATACACCTCACACGTGATCTTGATAGGTCTTGCTCAGTAGTTCTAAAATTGTGTGGGCTCCAGACCAGCAGCACCTGGAAACTTATTAGAAATGCAAATTCTTGGTCCCATTACAGACCCACTGAATCAGAAACTTTGGGGGTGAGGCCTTGTAGTCTGTTTTGTTTTGTTTTGTTTTTTCTAGACAATCTCAAGCTGTCGCCTTGGGTACTATGCTGTGGCATCATAGCTCATAGCAACCTCCAACTCTTGGGCTCAAGCAATCCTCTTGCCTCAGTTTTTCTATTTTTAGTAGAGACAAGGTCTTGCTTTTTTGCTCAAGCTGGCCTCGAATTGGTGAACTCAAGCAATCCACCCACCTCAGCCTCCCAGAGTGCTAGGGTTACAGGCATGAGCCACCTCACCTGGTCCCAATTCTTTTTGTATAATAATTAGTACCTTAGGTTAACTTTATATTATATTATGGGCTGAATTGTGTCATTTTGAAGTTAAAACTTCTCAGTACAGGGTGGCGCCTGTGGCTCAAAGGAGTAGGGCGCCAGCCCCATATGCCAGAGGTGGTGGGTTCAAACCCTGACCCAGCCAAAAACTGCAAAAACAAAAAAATCCTCAGTAGCTCAGAATGTGATTGTATTTGGAGAAAGGGCCTTTAAGAGGTAATTTGGGTAAATGAGGTAAATTAGGTAGACACTAATACAATAGGCCTGGGGTTCTTTTTTTTTGAGACAGAGCCTCAAGCTGTCGCCCTGGGTATAATGCTATGGCATCATAGCTCACAGCAACCTCCAACTTGTGGGCTCAAGTGATTCTCTTACTTCAGCCTCCCAAGTAGCTGGGACTACAGGCGCTTGCCACCACAACCCCTGGCTACTTTTTGGTTGTAGTTGTCATTGCTATTTGGCAGGCCTGGCCTGGGCTTGAACCTGCCACCTTCATTGTATGTGGCTGGCGCCCAAGCTGCTAAACTACAGGAGTCGAGCCAATGACTGGGGTTCTTTTTTTTTTCTTAAACAGAGCCTTAAGCAGTCGCCCTAGGTAGAGTGCCTTATCATCATAGCTCACAGTAACCTTCAACTCCTGGGCTTAAGCAATTCTCTTGCCTCAGCCTCCCAAGTAGCTGGGACTACAGGTGCCTGCCACTATGCCTGGCTATTTTTTGGTTATAGTTGTCATGTTGTTTGGCAGACCCGGGCTGGATTCAAACCCGACAGCTCAGGTGTATGTGGCTGGTGCCTTAGCCGCTTGAGCTACAGGCACTGAGCCAAGGGGTTCTTTTCTTTCTTTCTTTTTTTTTGAGACAGAGTCTCAAGCTGTTGCCCTGGGTAGAGTTCCATGGCATCACAGTTCACAGCAACCTCCAACTTCTGGGCTCAAGCGAGTCTCCTGCCTCTGCCTCCCAAGTAGCTAGGACCACAGGCGCCTGCCACAACACCTGGCCATTTTTTGGTTGCAGCCATCATTGTTGTTTGGCAGGCCTGGGCTGGATTCGAACCGCCACCTTAGGTGTATGTGGCTGGCACCTTAGCCACTTGAGCCATAGGCACCAAGCCAGGGGTTTTTTATTTTTTTTTTTTTTCCGGGCTGTCCTTAGTTGTCTTTTTTTTTTTTTTTTTTTTTTTTTTATTGAATGGTAACTGTGTACATTAATGCGCTTCTGGGATACAGTGTGGTGTTTTCACACACAATCCGAAACACTTCCATCAAACTGGTTAACATAGCCTTAATGTAGAGCCAGGGGTTCTTATAAGAAGAGAAGATGAGAGGGCCAGGAGTGGTGGCTCTCACCTGTAATCCTAGCACTTGAGAGGCCGAGGCAATGGATTGCTTGAGCTCAGGAGTTTGAGACCAGCTTGAGCAAGAGCAAGACCCCCTCTCTAAAAAATAGCTGGGTGTTGTAACAGGTGTCTATAGTCTCAGCTACTTGGGAGGCTGAGGCAAGAGAATCCCTTGAGCCAATGAATTTGAGGTTGCTATGAACTATAATGCCACACCACTCTACTGAGGGTGACAAAGTAAGACTCTTTCTCAAAAAAAAAAAAAAAAAAAAAAAGAAGAGATGAGGATATAGATATACACAGAGAGAAGACTATGTGGAAATACAGGGAGAAGAGAGCCTTTTAGAAACCAAGAAGACGGCTCGGTGTCTGTAGCTCAATCGGCTAAGGCGCCAGCCACATACACCTAGGGTGGTGGGCTGGAATCCAGCCCAGGCCTGCCAAACAACAATGATGGCTGCAACCAAAAAATGGCCGGGCATTGTGGCGGGTGCCTGTAATCCCAGCTACTTGGGAGGCTGAGGCAGGAGACTCACTTGAGCCCAGGAGTTGGAGGTTGCTGTGAGCTGTGATGTCATAGCACTCTACCCAGAGGGATAGCTTGAGGATCCGTCTCAAAAAAAAAAAAAGAAACCAAGAAGACAGGCCAGGCGTGATGGTTTGTGTCTGTAATCCTAACACTCTGGGAGGTTGAGGTAGGAGGATAGCTTAGGCCCATGCCCTAGAACTCTAACCTGGGCAACAGAGTGAGATTCTGTCTAAAAAAAGAAAAAAAAGAAGAAACCAAGGAGAGAGACCCTATTGGCACCTTAATTTTCAAAAACTTAACAATGGCCAGGTGTGGTGGCTCACACCCATAATCCCAGTACTTAGGAGGCTGAGGCAGGTGGATTGCCTGAGCTCACAGGTTCAAAACCAACCCAAGCCAGAGTGAGACCTCATCTCTAAAAATAGCCAGGGTAGGCTCGGCGCCTGTGGCTCAATCGGCTAAGTTGCCAGCCACGTACACCTAAGGTGGCAGGTTCGAATCCCCAGCCTGGGCCCGCCAAACAACAATGACGGCTGCAACCAAAAAATGGCCCGGCATTGTGGCGGGCGCCTGTGGTCCCAGCTACTTGGGAGGCAGAGGCAGGAGACTCGCTTGAGCCCAGGAGTTGGAGGTTGCTATGAGCTGTGATGC